>JANHGL010007351.1:0-20556 GCA_024611195.1 Ceyx melanurus | reverse complement strand
GACACGCGACTGTGAGCCAGAGGCGCCGCCCCTGGGAGAGCGCAGGGGGGGGGGGGGGGGGGGGGGGGGGGGGGGGGGGGGGAGGGGAGTGAAAGTCTTAATTGCCAGAAATACAAACACAAGCAAAACAACTGGAGCATGGGGGAGAGCGAGCAGCCTGTCCACACGTGGAGAGTTTGGCAAGAGAAGTCAGCAGGCGTCCGTGCTGGCCAGGAAGGTTTGGCATGGCAGGGGGTAGCCTGGCAGCACCAATAGAAGGTATGGCAGCTGGGACATCCCCAGGAGATTTTCAGCTGCAAGCTCTGCCGTAGACTAGCTGGATGAACTCGGGGAGCTCATTTAACGTTGTTATGCTGCAAGTAGTCCTTTCCAGTGCATATATTTGCTACCTCATGTAGCGTGTCATGAGAATTTAAGTGTTTTTAATGTGCTTTGATGTCCCTGGATGAAGGATGCTTTATAAATGCAAAGTAAGTATTCTAATGTACGTAGTTTGTTTTCTTTTTAACATAACAAAATACTTAGCAGCCTTTCTTTCTTTGACAGTTTCCATAGCTGGTGGGTCTGTTTCTGCTGTGCCTTAGCAAAACAAATTTAGGGTTTCGCAGCAGCATATGCTCGGCGTGTTCCTCAGCTCCATGACCTGAACGGTTCCCTTGTCGTCAGCACTGCAGAGTTACACACTGAAATCTGCTAAAAATCTCCCTTTCTGCAAAACCTGATGATGGGGAAAGGTGGATGTTAGGGTTGGTTTGGAGGGGAGCCATAAAATGAGAGGAAAAGTGACTGCAAGCACTGGAGTAGCTCTGCTCGTGGGTAGCTCTCAATGAGACCAGGGAGTGAGCTGAATGCGGAGTCTTCCTTGAATAATTCTGAGTTTGGATATTTATTTTGGAATTTTAATTATTTCTTCCTGTTGAAGGTAAGTCCCAGGATGAGCCAACCCCAGCAGTCTGTGAGCCTGTGGGCAAGTTACTCTGCCAGCCAGGCCTGTGTGACCTACCTCTGTGTCCCTATGCCTCCTGGTGACCTACAGTAGCATGTTGTCCCACAGATGCTGTGGCATTATGCAGGCAGAGAGGGCTTCTCTGGAGAAAGTCAGTCCTGGTGATGCTTTCTAGGGCAAAGCCCAAAGTGTACAGTGTTGGAAATAGCTGATCAGAAACCAGTGCAAAGCAAGTGTCGTTTGGGAAAAGCCCTGCAAAAGCTGTAGGCAGTGTGACTGCTCTGAAACACATTGCTGTGGTGTCTGAGAACCGAGGAGCATCTCGGGGTCATTCCACCGTGGCAAAAGCAGAAAGCTGTATGCACTGGCTAAACACTTTGCATCTCTCTAGCCAAGTGCAGATTTAAGGAAGCCTTCCAGCCCTCTGCTCCTGCCTGAGCATCGATATTCCTCATTATCAGTCAAGTTTTCCCTTACCTTTACATTCTCCTGATTTCTGCCCAAGCTATTCAATAGCACTGTGGCCATTTCAGAGCTGAAGTTCAGCCAGGGAGTCCCATTCTGGTTCCTGGCCCGGCCCTTGACTACGCGTCCCAGGTGTGGCAGTCGGAGGAGAGACGCTGGGGTTCAGGGTGTGCTTCCTCTCTGGGCTGCCACCGGGATCCTGCCTTTAATAGCCTGTTTTAATTATACTCTCTGAGACGAAAGAGAAAAACCAAGCCTTCCAACAGATTTTATCTGCTGTTTATTTCCACAAATTGCTGCAGAAAAAAGCCCAGAGGGTTTTGATGGAGGTGGAGGCTGAGATAGCCAGCAACACGGAGGGTGCCGGGGCGCAGCCTTTTTAACCTCCCTGCAGAGGCAGGTGCCGACACATCCCCGCAGCCGGCGAAACATGCTAACGCTATGGAGGCTGACGGAGCAAACGGTAACAAGCTGCAGCGCCTGGCCGGGGCTGCCACCCCTCTTCCTGGGGGGAGAAAAGGCAGCGAACCCAGAGCGGCGCCTGGCTGCATTTCCCCACTCAAAATCATTGGGAAGACCTGTTGCTGGCTGGCTCTGCGAATGGTTGCTGGCCAGGCATGGGTGGGCAAGGGCTCACTCAGGGAGCCCCACTGCAGTCCCCTCTCTTGCTTCATAGGTGCACCAGTACTACAGCTGCCTGCCTGAGGACAAGGTCCCCTACGTCAACAGCCCCGGAGAAAAGTCTCGTATAAAGCAGCTTTTGCACCAGCTGCCGCCGCATGACAATGAGGTCAGTGACCATAGTGTGTCCTCGGACATCTATCGGGGCTGTGGGTGGGGAGGGGACCCCTCCTGAGGTTGTTTTTGTTGGAAGTGTTGCTGGTCCTTTTTCAGCCTTTTCTGGTTTTGTGAGGGATTTACTTCAAGTTTGAGTGTGTTTCTATTTAAGTGCCGTATTTGCTCCCTGCTTGGATTGTATTGGAGGTGGAGTTTTGTTTCTGAAGTTGAATTTTTCAAAACCATCTTTCTTCATTCTCTGAAATAAAAGCACCTTCTTAGCCCTGTGAGGCTAAACCTGTGTTAAATGTGGCTTGAAATGCTGTTAAAATCAGCTAGTGACAGACCCAAAGTTGTAAAAATCTTTTCCCAAGCACAGCTTCCGACTCACCTTCAGAAGGGAAGTGTGTGTGCTGGGCTGGGGGGGTGGCATTTCACTTGGGCTGAACCTTCTGAACTGGGGGCTAGGAGAGCCTGGCAAACCAAACGTCTTACATCTCATGAGAAAAATGCAAGACAGCAAAAATGGTCTCATCTTTGACATCTCATTCAGCAAGTACATTGGCTTCTGGTAGCCCACAAAATTTCCCTTTGTAAACAAAGCTAAAAAAATATTTTCATGCTGCTTTCTGAAGAAGCTGCTCTGGAAAATGCATGCAGGTAACTTGTTTGATCTCAGTCAGTTTTTAATGAGATTGCCTGTGCGTGCCTGGATGCCATGGGCACAGCATGGTGCTGCCAGCACCAGGGGAGCTCCAGGCACCAGGCAGGGGCTTCTTCCTGTACATCCTTGGGCCCCAACCTGCCCGCCTGCCTTCCCTGGCAGCTGCAGAAAACCCATAGCCTCTGACAGCCAAAAAAACCATAACAATAAATACACACGGATGCTGCTACTGCAGCCTGTGCTGCTGCAAGCTGGAGGCACAAGCCAGCCTGCGTTTTCTGCAAATTGGCAGATTTTGCATCCAGTTTCCCCTCATGCTCAGTTTTTCTCCTTTGAAAATTCAAGGTGTGTTGGTTGCTCATGTGACTAATCCCACTTGGCTCCATAAGCCTGCTCTCCAAAGTAACGGAGGCTGGATTGGGAACCGGTGCTACACGTGGCCACCTTGGCTCATCAGTCGTATTCTCCATTGAAACATGATCAGCCAAGAGCTAAGCCTGCAGGATGAAAATAGCCAGGACAACCTCAGAGCTTTATAAGCGTTCGGGAAATTGCATCGTTCGTTATTTGTAGCTTTATATTTTACTTACTTCCTTATTACTTTCCAACACAGAAGTTTTGCATATGCACAAACTACCCTCCATTGGAAGAATAGTTGGAGTTCCCAAATAGCTTGAACTCCATCATTTATGCAGGGAAAACAGGCTGTGCTCTTGAAATGCTGAGAAAACATTTCAAAGCTGCTGTAAGACCTCTGCTATTGGGAGGAAGCAGGGAAACCATAAGTCTTGATTGCTGGGTCTGGGTGGGACTAAGAGATCACTGGAATGGGTTTCCCTGAGAGATAGTGCGGGCCCCATCCCAGGAGACATTCAAGGCCAGGTTTGATGAGTCTCTGAGCAGCCTGACCTAGTTAGAGATGTCCTTGACTTTTGGAGGTCCCTTCCAATGCAATACATCTATGATTCTAAGAGGACCCAACTTCAAACACTTACCTACAAATACAGCACACAAAGAGCAGCCTTCCTCGTGTCCTATTCATCCCAATCTCTTGACATTTTGTCTGAACCCCAGGATGACTGAAGCCCAGGCAGTGGTGCTTCTCCATCTTGTACTTAGCCCAGGATGGAGTTTGTTTGCATAACCCCATGCAGAGGTTTGCAGAGCCCATGAAGCTACAGCTGGCTGGGGAGCCAGGGGCACCCGTAACAATGAGTATCACTTGGTTTTTTTTTAGGTCCGCTATTGTAACTCCTTGGATGAGGAGGAGAAGAGGGAGCTCAAACTCTTCAGCAACCAAAGGAAGAGGGAAAATTTAGGGAGAGGCAATGTTCGGCCTTTCCCCGTAACCATGACAGGAGCCATCTGTGAGCAGGTAAGTAGTGGGTGACAAACTGGTGCGAGCAGGGCAGCTTTTTTAATCACTAGAGTTAAGCAAAGCTCACAGGAGCAGCACCCACCCCATACAGCTGCAAGAACTGGGAATATTCAGGATGTGTGCTGAGAGCAACCCACAATATTTGATGTGGAGCAGTAACACCAACTCCTAGCCTTGTGCAGGAGGAAAGCTGTAGATAACCTACCCACATAATAGGTTTAGAAGAGATTAAGAGAGAAACCAGAAAGGAGCTGTGAGTTAGCACCTTCTGCCATGGTTCTGAAAGCAGTTGGTTGGTGATGGGCAACAGTGGGCTCACCAGCCCCCCATTAAACACTGGCTTTTCTGGCAGTGCGGCGGACAGATCAATGGAGGGGACATGGCTGTCTTTGCCTCGCGAGCAGGACACGGCGTTTGCTGGCACCCTCCCTGCTTCATCTGCAGCGTCTGCAACGAGCTGCTGGTTGACCTGATCTACTTCTACCAAGATGGGAAGATCTACTGTGGCCGGCACCACGCTGAGTGCCTCAAGCCCCGCTGTGCAGCGTGCGACGAGGTAAGACCTGCTCTCCCCTGCTTCTGTCCACTTAAAAGATACATCTTGCCACAGATACTACTTTTAGGGATGGTGTAAGAGGGTTCCCCTTGCCAACTTCTCCCGCCATCCAGCAGTGAATGCATTGGCACAGGCAGCCTCTGCATAGATGTATGCACACAAAGTAGGATGGTTTGGCTTTGCCAAGAGTTCACACAAACTTTTCCAGGGGTCTCTGAACAGCTTTAGATAGACTGAAACCTCTGAAATGCTGACCTGAGAGAGTCCTTGTCAACACTCAGGGAGCCAGAGAGTCTTTCCATGAGCATTTCCAGTAACAGCACGCTGCTGTACTGTGTGATTTTAGCCCAGTTGTGTGTGGTGGCCCATCTTTCTCCTCTGTTCCCCCAAAAGCAGCCTCTGGTAGGATGAGTCCAGTGTTTCCTACAAGACAGAAGTGTCTTGAGTACACGCTGAGCTGAAATGGGCTTTGAGGCGATTAATAGGCTATAGGAAGCTGAACAAATGGAATACAAAACGAATATAGAAAACCCTACAGAGTCACCTCTGAGTGTTTCTCAAGTGTCAATCTCTGTTTAAAAGGCTGGTGAAGGAAATCATTCTGGCTTTTAAAGTTATGAAAGCCATAGTGTGGAAAACCATCTGTACTATAAAATACCACGTCCCATCTATGCAAGCGTGTAATAGTAAATATCCAAGGCTATGTGCACTTCAAATATAAAGAACATTGACGTATGTATCCAATTAAATTTGTAACGTTACCAACAAAAACACAACTCCTAACCATTCAGCTGGCCCCATTTCCTTGTGGCTTAGGCTGGGTAATTTTTTTTTCATGTACTTTTTATCCTTGCAAATTCCCGTGTAAGTCTTTCATTCAGCTCCTTCTTTAACACGCACTTACTCCCCCTGAAACATCAGGCATTAATTGTGAGAAAGAGTAAGTCAGGGGTGAGAAAAGCTGCAGGGGAAAAGTTTTTGGTGTGACCTCTGCTGGGCTGGAAAGCCAGAGAGCAGGGCCACTACAGCTTGGCTTTAGAAGTGGAGATGGAGTGGGGGTGGGAAGTAGAAGCAGCAAGAAAGCATCTGCTGGAAACGGTTCAGATGGCTGTCACACCAGCCCACTCTTTAACAGCATTCCATGCCTCAGTTTCCCCACTGGTAGGACAACTGCTATCATCTTTATAAGCACACAGGCTGGGGTAGGGGCAATGGTGATGCACCTCTGTCTTCCCTCCGGAGAGCTGCCACCTCTCCTTGTGTTCTTGCTCATCCTTTGTAGTCAGGTCCCTGTTTCAGAGATGGGTAAATGCATTTGCGTAAGTGGTGCTCTGTTCTTCACAAGTCCCTCAGATCAATAGGTTGTATATAAGTGTGTTTATTACCCTGATCGACGACTCCTGCTGATGGATGGGCTTACGAGCACATTACTGGGAGTTCTACCTTAACACTATGTAGTCTGTGCACTAAAGTGGTCCTGAGGTATTTGCATTTTAATGGGTTTTCTTGAGAAGTGATGGGTACCCCTGCCACAAGCCAGACCTTCCTGTGCGGGGGACTGGGGTTAGCCATAAAATTTGGATGAACAAAGAGGCACAGCTGTCCTGTGTGAGCAGGAGACATGAACAACAGTGTCCGTATCCCAGATCCCTTCTCTGACTGACTCTACTCCATATTTGTCCTTTCCTCCCCCCCCCAGATCATTTTTGCTGATGAATGCACTGAGGCTGAAGGGCGGCACTGGCACATGAAGCACTTCTGCTGCTTTGAATGTGAGACGGTGCTGGGGGGGCAGAGGTACATCATGAAGGACGGCAGACCCTACTGCTGCAGCTGCTTCGAGTCCCTCTATGCCGAGTACTGCGACACCTGCGCCCAGCACATTGGTAAGTAGTGCCCTTGCCCTCAGCCTCAGGCTGGGAGGGGAGAAAGGCAAACCTCTGCTCAGAAGGTTGTTTCTGGCAATAAGTGCTGTTGCATTAAATCTTTGATAATGACTTGGGGTTGCAGGCAGGACTGGCTGTGACTGGGGTCTGCCTCAGCCTCACAGCATCCACAGGAGCTCGTGCCCCTCTTGCATCCTGCCACAGAGCTAACATGGTTGGTTGTTTGGTGAAACCACTGCTTGTCTCTTCTTCTGATCAGAGAGGGGAGGACTATCAGAGAGAAACCTCAGAAGCTGTAGTGGTGCTTTCTCTAGCCTAGTGTAACAAACACTTTTTTTTTGTCTTTAAATCTCATCTTACTATAAACAGCCTGTCTCTTTGAGTCACAGATTCATCCCAACCAAGCTTGGCAAAGAATCCTCCTGAGTTAATGAGCTACTGAGAGAAAAGATGCTTGTTCATTAGCCATCATTACTGGGTTTGTTTCCCTTTTTTAATCAACCTGCAGGTAGATATTCTCAGACAGAAAGAAGTAACACATCAGAGTCAATCTATATTTCCAGAACAGTGATTTAAAATGAATTTTATTCTGGGGGCTAGCCATTCCCCCAGCACTCTGGGGGTGGCAAACCAGGCGGGCTGGGAAGCCGCCTGACTGCTCTCCCTGATCCCGTTTGCCACTTGGCTGAGCATTTGCACACGCTTGCAGGCAGGCAGGCAGGCAGGCAGCCCTTCCTTTGTCCGTGGAGGTGAGCTCACGTGTTCTAATATTTCATAGGCTGCAGGGAAAGAAAAAAACAACAAAAACAAAAACCAAAATAAACAAAAAACAACAACAAAAACCAAAACAAAATAAAAAACACAAACAAACAAAAAAACAACAAACCAAAACCAACCATTTTGCTCTTGTGCATCAACCAGATGGCTTGCGGGGAAAAATTGGGTCTTGAGCAAAGCACTTGGAGGACATGTTCGCTGTGACCTGCAGCACATCCTTCCTGAAATCTCAGCTGCAGAATGGTGAAGAAGCAGCTGCTAATGCTTCTTGCATGCTCCCTTCTCTCATGTTTCCCCATCTGCTGTCCTCCCCTCTGTCCATCCATTGAGAGCCTGCTGACTTTCAGGTTTTTGGGGCAGAATGCCTGTTTTGGTGCATATATGCACATTTCTAGCAAAGGAAGGACTGCAGCCATTTTGCTGCAAGTTGCTCATAGTAGTCACTGAGCTAAGAGCTGCATAAATCAGCTGTAAGTGCTTGTTTAAGACTGGTAAAGCTTGGGTAGCTGAGGCTTGCAGTAAAGAAGCTGTGATCTTCCACTACTGAGATGGCTTCAGAGCATTGGAAAAGGGAGATGATAAAATGCCACCACCACCGTCTTCTCTCTCTTGTCTACAAGTGTAGCACTCCAGACTACATAAAAAAACATTTCACTCATTATAAGGGAAGAAAAAAAAAAAGCTCAATTACACTAAAGCAGATTTGTCTTAGAATAAGATGGACCATTAATGTCCTGTTCATTTGTAAATTACCCAGCAGCATTCAGCCAGCCCCTCCAGTGACATGGCTGGCTGAGTGTGCAAACACAGGCCGTGCACACGCGGTGTAGCAACCCCAGTGCTGGCCAGCCTACCAGCTTCTCAGGTTACAGGGGCCTTTTCCATGAACAGCAGCTTAAACAAGTGAATAAATGTTATATTTGAAACTTTGGGAGTTTACTCATGGCTCTGACCAAGAGTGAAGGTGCCACAGTAGCCAAAAAAACGTTAGGATGAAGCCACGGTAGCAGCAAGGGACAGGGATGACATCTGCTCTGTTACATCCTTAACCAAGACAGCACAAATTCCTCATTAGAGTTCTGTTGGAGGCACTTTTCGTTGGTTGATTTTTTTTTAAATAAGCAGTATGTTATTGCTTTGACTTCAAGGACTTTATGGAGAACATCTTGCATTCCTTCATTTTATGATCGGAAATATCCCCATTTAATACAAAATAGCTGGAGGCTCAGTTCCGCTGCCCTTCCCAACTCTGAGTAACTCCCAAGCAAAGGCCTGCAGCCTGCAAGGAATTAGAAATGGCCTTAACTTCACACATCAGAGAAACCCTGCTGAAGGGCTTCTGAGAGCGAGCGTGGGTGCATGTCACTTGTAGTTCACACGTGTGTTGAGTGAAGTGATGTACGTGAGCTAACTGACGCCGTGTGTCTGCCCCTCCAGGTATTGACCAGGGCCAGATGACGTACGACGGCCAGCACTGGCACGCCACCGAGACCTGCTTCTGCTGCGCTCAGTGCAAGAAGTCTCTGCTGGGACGGCCCTTCCTGCCCAAGCAGGGGCAGATCTTCTGCTCCAGGGCCTGCAGTGTCGGTGATGACCCCAATGGCTCCGACTCCTCCGACTCGGCTTTCCAGAGTGCGCGAGCCAAGGAGTCCCGCCGCAGCGCCAAGATCGGCAAGAACAAGGGGAAGGGCGAGGAGGGGGCTCGCAGCCCGTGCAACCAGCTGCAGGTCACCTCCAACCGCCTCTCCACTGATGTGGACCCGCTGTCCCTGCAGATGGATTTGCTGAGCCTGGCTAGCCAGACGCCAAGTCTCAACAGGGAGCATTTGTGGAGGAGCCGGGATGAGCTGTATCACTACGGGAACAAAATGGAGCAAAGTCAGTCCCAAAGCCCTTTGCAGCTTCTCAGCCAGTGCAATATAAGGACCTCCTATAACCCCAGCCAGGTCCCAGCCTCGCAGCCGGATTTATGGGCGAAACATTTCAGCAATCCAAAGAGGAGCTCCTCGCTGGCAATGAAGAGCCACAGCGGCAGCTTTATCCAGGACTGCAGAGAGGACTACTACTCAGGGAGGCTTCGCTCACAGGAGAGTTACAGCGACATGTCCAACCAGAGCTTCCCCGACACCAGAGGAAGCCTCCAAGTCCCCAAGTATGAAGAGGAAGAGGAAAGTGGGATGCCAACACCACAGTGCCGCACCCGACACCCCATCAATGCCCTCAAGTTCACACAGGATCTGACCCCCACCGAGCAGACTCCCCGTGGCTCCATGGAGTCCCTCGCACTCTCCAATGCAACAGGTATGTGACCTCTGCTCCTGTCACCCTGTGGCCACCTCAGAATCTCCCTGTAGTGAGGTCCCTTGTGCTCCGGGTCAATGGCATGGCAGGTGTTTTCTCCTTACAGGGGAGACTGGCAGCTTGGTGAGCACCACTCTGTGCCACAGGCTTGCCTGCCCAGTTCCAGTGTGCCTGGCAGCCCCCTTTCTCTCTGCTTGCTTGTTTACCATGTGCAGGGCTTTAGCATGGCTGGCCTTTCCATGTACCTCAAAACAAATGTTTTCAAGCTCTTAATCCTCCCTTTTGTGAAGAGGGGAGAAAGATCAAGGCCAACTGCTACCACAGAGGCAGATTCCAGCTTTCAGAGCTTGAAGTACTGCTGTCAGCTGCTATTGAGGGCTAAAAGTATTTAAAAATGCTTTGAAATAGTTAACCCCTTTTACATGTCATGCAGTCTTTGAGCATGTTGCTAGTTAAAAGCAATTCCTCCCTCTCCATGTACATCTCTTCTTCTCCTCTTCCTCAGTCCTCTGGTAGAAACTGCAGGGAAAAGTCAGGTGAAATAATTGTCCCATCAGGCCAATCCCGTTTCTCATGAGCACATCCCAGGGTAGTATTTCTCAGTCCTCTCACCCCAGACGTGTTTGGGTTTCATTTTGCGGCTGAAGGGATGGGTGTGCGTGCATGGACGTGTCTGTGGCGGGGCTTTGGTCTGCAGCTCAGCACTGGGGAGGCTCAGCCCCCTGCACATGCCATCTTGCAGCCTGCACTATTAGGTGGCTGCGCTCTCCTGGCACAGCCATCACTCAGTTCTGAGTTCCTTGTCAGGAAACTTCTCAGAAAAGAAAATACTGAGCATGGTTTGCTTGCCAAAGCAAGCTCATCTTGCTTTTCTCTTTGCCGCTCTCCTGGCTTTTCTCTGTTCCAGCCAAGCTTTGCTTGCATTCAGGTGGGTCCTGCACCTGCCCCCCATGAAATAGGGTCTGCCTGTCTCACTGTCGCTGCAGCAACCAGTCTGTGGGGTGTTAGTACCTGGTCCCAAGGGCCCCCCAGGGATGCTGGGAGTAGATGAGGGGGACGTGCCAGTGAGCATTGCTGGGCCCCCCAAGAGCTGAGCATCGCTGAACCCAAGCCCAGTGCTCTACCCTGCCTGGCCAGACAGGTTTGCTCTGCTGCACCCCTGCCTCCTCACCCTGCTCCTGGGTTTTGGTCTGTTTGTTTAGGGAAGCTGCCAGCTCTATGTCAGGATGTGAAACGATCTCTGTGTGCAGCCAGGATCTCCCTAACAAGCAAGTGAGAAAGGAGTGGGAGAGAGGAGAAGCTAATGAACTGGAGAGGGTTTGCTCAAACAGCTTCAGATATACAGGCAGGAAAAATAGATGTGAAATGGCAAGAGAGTTGGGAATTGATCTCCAAAACAAGGTTTTGCTAAGCAAAGCTCCATGTTTCCAAAGCTGCTTGTGTTCTTGAAAAATATTATTGTGTAAACCCCATCAGTATAGAGTCTTGAGCAACACTGAGCTCAGATGAGCAATCCATGAGTATTGGAGGGGTTGTTGCATGCTTTGGAGCTGAAGTGTAACAAGTTATTGGGGATACAGGTCAAGAGACAGGAGACGTGGCACAGCCTTCTTATCAGAGTGAAAATCATTCCGCCTTTCATTTTAGAAATCCCTTTATAAAACGCTGGGAGGGAGACCTTCCAAAGGCATCCATCCTCCATGCATAGCCAAGGAATGAATTTCCTTTATGAGCAGTTCCTGCTTTAACAACTCGCTTCTTTCCTGCTTTCTGGAGCAGATGCTCAGCGTGATGGGGCTTGCAGCACGTTTAAGTAGCTGCTCTGCAGAGTAAGGTGATAACGTTTTTATTAATGTGTAAAATTCTAATAATTTTCCTTGCTCTGGGACCTGGCTCAGCACAAGCTGAGGGGCACTGCAGCAGTAACAGGCAGCTCCCTGAGGGCCATGTGTGCAATTATGGAAGACAGAATTATCATCCCATTTAATTGGCAGCGTTTTGAGGACAGGGAGATTTGGTGACCGGATTGAGGTCTGTGGGTGAGCAGGTTTTTGGACAGGAGGTATCAGGGTGCAGCACCCCAGTGCCCAGCTTTCTCCATCCCCATGTCCATCTCCCCTCAGTGTAGCCTGTGGGTCTGTCTCTCCACCCCCATGCTCTCCACCTTACATGCCCCAGCTCTGCTTTGCAAGAAACTCCTGGGCATCGCATACAAGGTCCCTTTGAACTACTGATGCTGCACAGTTGCTCCACCTTATAAAGTGAAATAATTAACACGGCATCCATCTGACATTTTATGGCATCAGTGAAAACATGCTTTTTTTTTATAGGAAGCTGAAGGGCAAACAGTCCCTGACCTGCAGAACACCCATTAAAAGCTGGCCCCTCCCTAGCAGCAGATTTCACTGTGATGTTTCTATTACCATGTAACTACTAATTAGCTGGAGATGTCAGCAAAAGCAGATAAATCTCAGGGTGTGCAGCAGTAGTCTCTGTCCTCTGGCCACCTCTCTGGAGGCTGAGATGTTGGCTCTAGAATATTTCTAATGTGTTCAGTGTCAGACCAAAGGCCATGCATGTGGTGGATCAAGATCTCTGTGAACTCAAGTTTCCTGCAAGACTCCAGGTTTTCACCTTACCAACTGGGCTTTACTTAATTGCTTTAAAGCCAGTTCTTCATGGGCTAGTAGAGAGGGGTGACACCGTGTTAATCTGGGCTCTTCCCATACAGTGCTTGATTGTCCTCACTGTCTCACCATGGGTAGCAGGGTATCAGCAGGCAATTGACTGGCAGAGGTGGCCATGACCCTCCTTGTGTTCTGTTCCAGGGCTTGAATTACATGGGAGTGTCTCTGCTGTCCTCTGGTTTGTGCTTGTGTAATTGCCATGAATACTGATGTGATTTAAACACATCCACTGGCAAAGGGCAGAGTTTCCTGCTGGTGTGGGGCATCCCTCCTTTCCTCCCACCTTTCTGTTTGAAAATCCCTTTTCTACCATCGACTCCACTCTGCTACAGCTTCTTGGAGATTGAGCCCTCCTCCTGCCCAGCATGGCCCTCCCCTCCAGATGGGGAGGCAAAGAGCAAAACATATTTCCCATCATGCTTTCCAAGAGAGAGCTCATTTTTCCTGATTTTATATTATCTTTTCTATTTTATTTCCTTTGGCTGCTTTTGTTTTTGTTTGGTTATCGTGTTCTTGCTTTTTTTTTTCTTTATGGCTTTAGCAACACTACAAAACAGTGGATGCTGTAGCAATGTTTACCCTATAACTCCATTAAGCAATCAGGAGAATGCTAAGATGGATTTTTTCCAGGGAGCTTTTCTCATGAGGAGGAGCCTGATCCTACCAGAGGTTAATCACTTCCCAGAAGATACTTGGTCTGTCACTGCCCTGCTCTCAGTGCTTGTGCTCTGCCTTGCTCTGCTTGTGCTTGCATTGCCCTCTAAAAAGGTTTTGCAGGTGCTCTATGTGCCTTGCAGCTGAATTAGAAATCAAGAGCTGATATCTGCTGATTCCAAGCAGTTATTTCCACAAAAAGCCAGCTGGTCAAATAGCCCACTTAAGAAAGTACCTGCAGGCTAAATGTTGTTCCCTGGGAACAGTCTCTTTGTGT
Source organism: Ceyx melanurus (assembly GCA_024611195.1). Lineage (NCBI taxonomy): Eukaryota > Metazoa > Chordata > Aves > Coraciiformes > Alcedinidae > Ceyx > Ceyx melanurus. The sequence continues at coordinate 7,188 of JANHGL010007351.1, read as the reverse complement.
TCAGCTTGCAGAGAGCAGGAGTGCTTTGCAGGGTGAAGTCTGTTGAACAGTCACCCTGTGGTATGCAAAGGGAGGAATAGACTTTGTATTGCTTCAGAAAAAAAGGTGAGGGTAAGAGCCTCATCTGTCACAGGCATAAATCCAGGGGAAAAAGAAATGCTAAACTGGTGCTGTTACAGGGTGGAATGTGATTTCACATGTATGGCACACATTTCTCCTGTGTTGTGAGATGCCCAGAGGCCCCAAATAGCTTATTTTCCTGGGACTAAACAACAACTGTGATTTACCCAGAAAGCAGAGAAAGCAGAGACAAAAAAGCATATGAATATGCAGGTGGGTCAGTGCCTGTCCCTGCATGTCTGAGTTGCAGAGTGACCTGAGAGCATTGCATGTCTCCTTGCCTCTTCTTCCTCTGCCTGAGGAGCACCTCAAAGGGAAGGTATGGAAGAAGAAAGCACATTTCTCAGGGCCAGGGTTATATTTTCAGGAGAAGCATTCAGTGACCCAGCCTCTCCTGCACTGAGGGCTTGGGAGCAGCTCCTGAACACCCTCAGGGATAGTAGTGAGGAGCTGGGGAACTGTGGGGGCTGGTCCCCACCCCTGTGTCCTCAGTAGCACTACATCGCACGGGTGCTCCTCTCCCCCCAGGCAGGAGAGGGTGGCTGCCTTGAGCACTTCAGCTGAGTTACGCAAGCCGAAAATGACACATTGACTGTTCCTGACTTTTTCTGAGAAAAAGGAGGCTCCCAGCTCTCCAGCACACTCCTACCACCCTCTTTCCCCCAGACACAGGCAGTGCAAAAGTGCTTCTGAGTTAGAAGATGGGATGAGGGATTTCTTGCTATTTTGAGACCTGGGTATGATGTTCTCCAGTTCAAGTTGGGCCATTTTGAAACCCACCATGTCAAGATGTTTTCTGTCCCAAAGGGTCTGTGTTGAAACATTTTAAAGCCACCAGGAACACTTTTTCTCCCCCTCACCCACCTCTTGCCTCTCAGCAGTGGGAGGTTTGGTGTGCTTACAACGAGAGCCACTCACATGCATGCTTTCACTCCTTCCTTGTCACTCATGGATGTGCTGAAGCACAAGGGGTAACAACCAAACCAGAAGGAGAGCTGAAATGGATTTCTGGAGGGAGATGTTGTTGGGGAAAGCAGTAGGACATCATCCCTGACCCAACATGTTGGCCATCCTTCCTCATCTGGGGAAAGCGTAGTAGCCAACAAGGTGGGTTACAGGGCTGCTTCTCGGTTAAAATCTAACCCTTTTCCCAAGCAGCACCCATGTAGGGACTTCTTTGAACGAGTTGGACTGAGGGGTGGGATATATGCCCTGGCACTCTGGGGATGGCACAGGGGGGCATACTGTGGGAGGCTGCTGACACTGCAACCTGCCTGGCCGAGCACTCTGCTTGGCCCTGAATTGTTTACTTTCCACAATTTCCACTTACATAAGGGTTCTGCTTTATTTCTGCACACCCGAGGTCACTCAGAAGTGAGATGAGGCTGAGCTATAAACAAAACCCAGGGCAGGCTGCTTCTCCTTAAGTTCTTTTTGAGTTCTTAGGGTTGAACTTGAAATAAACCTTGTTTCAGGGGTGGTGAGGTTGTGCCTGCCTGGTACTATGGGTGCAAGAAGGCACTCTGACACAGGGGGGATGGACACAAGAGGTGCCACACTGTCCCCTCCTGTGCCTCCATAGCTGTACTGAAATACCAGCTGTCTGGCCTGGGTGCAGAGTTTTGGTGCAGGCAGGCACCTATATAGGGCTCAAGCAGTGAGGCCAATGGTGCAGGGGTATATATGTACAGGCTGATAAAGGTAAAGGCGAGAAGCAGGCATCAGCATAGCCCTGGTTGTTTGCAGTACCCTAAGGCAGGGTGTTCTGCACTCCCCCTGCCGCGGTGAAGCGGCCGGTGCCGTCTCTGCGGTGGGATGCTGGCGGTGGCAGAGCCTCGCTCTGTCTCAGCCCAGCTTCACAGGGAGTTTGATTTAATGGGGGCTGGGAGCTGCTTCCCCTCACAAGGGACTTCATTCCCAGCCTCACAATCTCTCTGTGGCCCCTCTGCTGTCATTTGCTGAGTGGTTTAATAACTCATAATTAATGTAACTTGCAGCCCTGGTTTAGCAGAGAACGCAGTGAGATTTAAGCGCCTCTGAGTGCTTTGTTGTGGCAAGGCTGTAGCAGTGATGCTCACGAGGAATATCTTTGTGCTGTTGCTTTGCTTACTTGGATGTTATTTCTCTTGGTGGTGTTTTATGGGATAAACATGGTTCTTGTGGAGAAGGACTTCAGAGGGTATCGTACAGCGTGTTCTTAGCAAACCTTAACATTAACCAGAAACCTGCTTTGTGTTCCTGGCACTGTAGACAGCTCCAGTTTTACATCGAACGCCTGCAGACAAGCTACAGCTTTCACTTGTGCTCACCTGAAAGACATGGGTTTCTAGGGCTCCAGGATGAAATAATGAGCCTGGCAGCCCCATGCTGCCAGATTGGCAGCAAAATAACCTGCTGCGTCCATGTGTGCCATGGTGCTGGCTCCAGTCTGGCCATGGGACAGCTGCTGGACTGTACTGGTGGCACAGCGAGTGCCATCTCTCCTCTACCAGTGCAAGAGCCTCTGGGGCAGCCACTGATAGATGCAATTGGTGTCTCAGAGCATAATTTTGCAGACAGAGAGTCTGGCAGGGCCGCCCTCAGGTATGAATCCTTGGAAAGGGCTAAGCGATGTGGTAACAACCAGCCTGTGACGTGGGCCAGAGCAGGGCTCCTGCTCCCCTGGTTGGCCTCGGGAAACAGATTCTCAAGTTTCCCTGTTAGAAAAAATCACCAGTCCGTGGTGGGGTCTTCCCTTCTGTGCTCTTTCTTCCAGGTTAGGTCTTGCTCAGGTTATTAGCTGTGTTCCCAGATGAAACACTTCATTAAGAGGGAGCTGCAAAGGCTGTAAATAAATACTGGTAATTCAAGGAGATTGGGCTTCAATGCACTGGTGTAGCTCTGGAATGGCAAATGACAAGCATAGAGCAGAGTCAGTGACACCTTTGTCCCATCCAGTGCAGCTCTGGACCAGAGACCTGGAGCTGCCTTGCCTGTTCTCAGGCACTGGTGACCTTTGAGTGTCCAGGAAAACCTCTGGTGCCAGAGCCTGCCCCAACCACCTTCTGCTGTGACTGCACAGGAAGAGCTTTCTTCTTCTGTAAGGTGAAATTTTCCTTGACAGGAGTTCAGCAGACGTGGAGAATAATCTATTCTCCTCTTTGCAAGCATTTTTTTTCTGCGTTTGAAGGCTGTTATATATCCCCTTCAACCTTCTCCTCTCTAGACTAAACAAGTTCTGCTCTTTCAAACTTTATTCCTGGGTTATATTTTCTAGATGAAACTTCTTGGACAAATGGTTATTGCTGTCCTCTGAACTTGCTGCAGTCATACTGGAGTGCTTTTGTCTTGCTCCCACTATTGCCTTGCTGAGGCTTTGTGGCTCCATGGAGACTGGCAGGATCATTTAGGGAGCTTTGAAAGACTGATCTGGGCCTAAGGCCCACTCATGATGCCTTTCACCTTGCATTGGTATAAATGTAAAATTAAGTCTGGTGGCACCTTTGTGCTTTGCGTGATTTAGAAGCTGCATCCTCAACCTGATACCTGTTCTGGGGACCTTAAGAGCCATGAAGAGCTCTCGGTGCCTTCAGGGATGCTGTAAAGGCACAGCTTTGCTCCTGAGTGAGCTGGAGAAATCTTTAGTTGCAACCATGAACAGATTAAACCATTTCCCTGGTCCCCTGCTGTGTTGCTTGCTGGGTCACTTGCTAATGTGGCTCCAAAAAAAGGCTTGTGTACATGCTGCCTGCCAGAGCTGCCTGGGAAGATGCATTTGGCCTTCAGCAAGGAGTGTCTCCCCTCTTTGTTACAGAGAAATGAAGCTGTTGGGTTTCAGGGTGGCTTTGCTCCATCACACCCTGAGCTCCTTGTGCTAGCAATGGTGGTGTCTGTGTTCCATGCTGGATTCCTCTTAAAATTGACATTTTCCCAGCAATTCAAGATTTTAAAATATATGTGCTTAATTATAATCATGCCATCTGGATGAAAAGCTGGGAACATCCCCTGGCCTTAATTGCTGATGAAACCTTGCGCTCCGAGTGTGAGCCATGTGCCTATCACAGGCTCCTGGGCTGCAGCTTGAAGGGGATGAGACAAAATCACTCATGGTGTCTACCAGAGGAGTGTGCAAGAGGCTGGAGACCCCCACCCTGCATAAAATAACCCTGTGAAGGGCTGGATGGCTCTGCCTTTCCAGGAGCCTCTCTCCAGATGCTCGTTTCTACCCTCGCTGGATGCAGGACTGGAGGAGAGGGAGGTGGCTGCGGCAGAGGGAGCCGAGACACACGGGTCAGGTCCCATCCAATGTGGTTGGCTGTACATGGGTGCAGAGGGGCCCCTGTGAGGTGGGACGAGGTCAGTTCCTTTCAAAAAGTGCTGCCTAAGTCGATCTGCTGACCCCATGGAAGTGTCGTCCCGCGGTGTTTGGAGCTGCACTCCTGTGCAGCTCTGCCTTTGCTCGTCCTTACTGCGCCGTTCTCATGAAGGGTTCACAAATGTCACCGAGGGCTTATTTTCTTTGGTGTCAGCTATTGTCTGGCAGATCTGATTAAGGCCACATTCAGCTGTCAGCAGCTGTGATTCACATTGGGATCAGCTCCACCGGAAATCCCACTGTTAATTCTGGCTTTCCAGGAGGTCTTTGCATATGTTGCCGAGTAGCTTTTCCCTCCCTGGGCTCCGTGGTGGCACAGGGTGTGACTAAAGGTGTCACTGGGATCAAAGGCAGAAGATCATGACTCCAGTTGGGAGGTGGTGTGTGCTGGGAGTCACTCATTCCTGTGATGGAAGCGCAGGCTGGCAGGTCCTTGGAGGGGTTGGGAAGCCTGTGCGGGACTGGTTCCAAAGAGTGGTTAGCAGGGTTGGGTTAGCTCACTTGAGATCAGCACGGCTTAGGGAAAACAAAGATGAAGCCGTCCTGAAAAGTGTGTCCTTTTTGAAACAAAACACAGCTTTAACTTTTTCTTAACCCAGTCTCTCCGTTTTCCTGTGGCGTTTAGGGATTGCCTTCTCTTTATCTTCCTCTGTAATCATAAATGCCAGCAACATCCCCATGAACAGCAGCAACACAGGAGCAGAGAGAAATGTCTGCAGCGGCTGGGACTCAGGGAGCGAAGCCAAATCATGCGAGACCTGGTGGCTGCGTGTGCTCCAGTGCCAAAGCTCTCCTTGGTGCCACCAAGGGGAGGATTTGGAAAACCTTGTCCCTCTTTGAGGGATCTGTTGATCTTCTTAAGGCTGAGTCCAAAAAAACCCTGAAGCGGCTTGTGAGCAGGTTTAGTGACAGCAGCCCTTGTTCTTGTTCAGGTTTGGCAGGCAGCAGCTAATTCCAAAGGAACTGAGCTCTCAGTGAAATGTAAGCAGCTTTTGTTAAGGGAAATAGAAGTTTATTCTTGAACTGTGGGCTGGGTTGTTGGGTTTTTTTTGTGTTTAATTAATTTACAAAGTCGTAAATTCTTGGTGATTGCATAAGGGCTGTGCGTCATGTTGAAAATCCTGCTGATGGTGCACAGCTCTCTGCGTTTGGTCTGCACAGGGAGGCTGTCGGAGAGGGATGGGGAGACGAGCGCCAAAGCAAACACTCTGCATTTGATTTGGAATAAAATGGCTTTCCTTTGAACAGCTTGCGAAACGCCTTGTCCTAAGCTTGCAGTGCAAGAACCAACTGCTGCCAGTTGTCAAGCTAACGGGGATGGCCAGAAAAAAGATAGAAAACACCCAGAAAACAGGCCAAGGACTAATGTGACATGGGGTGTGTCGAGTTTCTTGTTGATGGATGGGTGCTGAGCAAACACCCCACTTCTCTGCTGCTAGGTGAAGGCTTTCTGGGCTGGAGGAGAGCATTTTAGATTAGATGAGGTGCTAGATTAGATTATAGTCTATGATCCTGCTCTGGCAGGGGGGTTTGACTCGAAGTCATCTCCGTGGTCCCTTCCAACCCCTGACATTCTGTGATCTTGCAGGAGCTCAGGGGTGGCTGACAAATAGGAGAGACATGGGGGGCCACCTTCCTGAGCAGGACAGTCCATCAAACTGGAGCTGATGTTCTTGGCTCCTGCTCATGTGCAGAAACCTGGGTATATAGCCTGACCCTCCTGCTGTCCTTCTACTTACTGGGAGCTCCAGCAGACCCTTTGGAGCTCAGGTATTTCCTTGCCTCCTGGGAAACCCAACTGCACACGTGTGACCAAGACTGCCACTTCGGTCCCCCCACAGGTGACATTCTGGGGAGACAGCAGCATGGTGACAAGCCTGAATTAGTCAGTGTCCCCATTTTCAGCTGCCCTTGACATTGTTCAGTCCTTCAAAACATGTCATTGTTGCACAAGGTGCGGGATCATGACACCCTAGTTATCTCAGCATGCAGGAGGCCTCAGGTTACCTCTGACGCATAATTTCTCACTGGCATCAGTAGTTATTCCTATCAAGTCACAGACAGTGTAGGCATATGGGGAAGAAAGTCGTGAAAAGCTTGGAGTCCAAAACACCTTAAATTGGTGTGATTTCCCCAAAGGAATTGCTGCCTGCTCTTTAAAAGAAAATAAACAACAACAAAAAAAAAACCAAACAAAAAACAAAAAACCCATCATCCTCTTGAAAGGGCTCTTCGGGACAGCACATAAATCACCAAGTTATTTATTTTTTAAAGTAAAAGTCTTGGGCCAATCCCAGCCCTCTTCCTGCAGCTCTGCTGATAGAAAATGATCCTTTTTAACTCTTTTTTTTTTTTTTTCCTTCCTTTCCCTGCAAAGGCCTCTCAGCAGATGGTGGAGCCAAGCGCCAGGAGCATCTCTCCAGGTTCTCAATGCCTGACCTGAGCAAAGACTCGGGCATGAACGTCTCGGAGAAGATGAGCAACATGGGGACACTGAACTCCTCCATGCAATTCCGAAGCGCTGAGTCCGTCCGCAGCCTCCTGTCGGCGCAGCAGTACCAGGACATGGAGCCGAACCTGCACGACCTCAGCAGCCCCCTCGGGTATCGAGAGCGGCCAGCGCACGGGCGGATGCACCAGAGCTTCGACTACGGTAGTGGGGTGCCCGGGGGAAAACTGGGGGTGCAGGAGGGCTCAAGACACGCCCCCATGAG
>JANHGL010007350.1:51215-63972 GCA_024611195.1 Ceyx melanurus | reverse complement strand
ACTTGCTCTTATTAAATTGCATTCAATTTCTCCCTGCCCAGCTCTCCAGCCTGTCCAGGTCTCTCTGGATGGCAGCAGAGAGACATTCTTTCCAGCCCTTCATCAGTTTTGTTGTTCTCCTCTGAATGCATTCAAGGGCCTGTATGTTAAATAATAATCACAGGTAATCACTTATGAAGTATATATTAAGAAAAGTTACTGTGTTTGAGATTTATTAAAGAACGGATGGTTTTATTTTGTTGTTAATTTTGTAGATCTGGTTTAAAGAACTGTACAAAATTAATATGTTGAGTAACTAGCTGTATGGAAAATAAGTTCAAAGAAAAAAGATTTATTCTCTCATCTTAAGGCAACAGATTGCCCTAAGGTAAGTCACCTAAAGTGCTCTGAAAAGCTGTTTTGGGGTGAAGGCTCAGAAAGGAGATACTGCCAAGTATTTTGCAACCGTAAGTAGCAAGCGGTGTCATTGATGAAATAATTTGCAATTTTTACACTAGTGTTTGAGATGTTTAATATTTTATCTGGAATGACCAATTCTATACAGAGTTACTGCATATATGGCCTCTGAAAGACTAGCATGTTTGTGCAAGATTATTTATTTTGGCAAAAATCCTCATTTTAAGCCACTCTAAAATGTGTCTTTTAGGCAGAAGTAATTATGATAGAAGACAAATAAGTGTGGTTGTTGTACCTGAGCTGCTCTATAGGCAGTATGTGAAGGCCAACAGGCTGTACAATGCAGGCGCAGAAGAAGTGGAGAGGTTGGAAACGTGAGATGAGTCTTCAGTATGCTCAGCTAGCTACCTGTAACGTACTTGCTCATCCTGCTACTGACAGCACACGTCCAGTGTCAGCCAGGGGTTAACAAATTGCGTAAAAAGAAAACAATGGATTTCTTAAATAAAAAAATAAATTAATGAACTGTCTGTGAATAAAAAAGGAGTCAACAATGCCTGCTTTCATGAAGTATTTTGAGATCTGTTAATTAAGGTTTACATAAGAGTGTAAATATTATTATTTATTTAAGAGCTCTCATATTTCCCTTCACTTCTCTTCTTCCTCTTCCCTGTTACTTGTTTGTTGGGAAGATGCTATTTTTATTCATGAATGTGTGTCCAAAGTGGGAGGCAACAGGAGGATGTGGGATTTAAGATTGATTGAGAGAGTAAACAGAAGCAGGGAGAAGAGAGGATAAGGGGTAGAGGCAAGGTCAGGGAGGAGATTATAAGAGTAGGGAAAGGTTAGGAAAAGGGGGAATGATATTGGGTTTCTTTTATGATTCAAAATTTCTTAACCGAAAGCATCTGCAGTACTTTCTTTTATGGTTGGGATTTTTTATAGGACATTTCTTCAAGCTTCTAGATAAACATTCAAGATAAACAATAAAAGTCTGAAGCAGCTATGATAAGAGAAGGTTTAAAAAATTATCAAAGTTGTCAAAGCATGTTATATGATTCATATTTTTAGCATTCTGGCTGAAATCAAATATAGGTTTTTTTGCCTGTTGTGCCTCTCCTGGAGAGAGCAGTCATCACTTACCAGCTCACTGCAGAGCTGGGCAGAGCTTGGAACCCTCTGGGCCATTGTGCCCTCGCTGCATGCTCTGGGCCAGCAGTCCCTGACCTCTCAGTAAATGTTGAGAACAGGTTTATGTTCATAGCAAAATATCAGCTAAATAGGAATTTTAAATAAAACATCTCAAGAAGGATAAAACCACCTGTAATATGTGACTTTAATGGAAAATGTAGCTATCACAGAGGATGTGGACAAAATAATGCTACTAATTTGTATGCCAAGGATGCGTTTGTACTAACAAAAACACTTGAAGCATGTTGTAATGAGAATAGACTGGTTCTGTAGTGAAGGGGCTGCCCAAATATTATGACCAAAACAGAGTTCATTTTTTCCTTTCAAACTCATCTCTCTGTCTAATTATTCCTTCATAAATACTGCCCTTCCTGTATTGAAAAATCTCTTTTCCATTTTATGGATGAAAGGTCTTCCTGTAGTTTTTTCTTTGTGTTTTCTTCACATTTTATTTCCCCCTCCTGTTCCAAGAATTGACTCAGTTGAATGCTGCTTCTTTATGACTTACTTATAGAGTAATGAATAATATTTACTTACTGTAACTACATTTATTTTTTTTAATAACATTTATATGAGTTGAAAAGCACAGTATTATAATACAGAACCTTGTAATAGGATCTAGGTTCTTTATACATTAAATAAGGTGTTTTCTTATTGCTGTTATTCCCAACTATAGATAAGAAATATGGGGAAAAAAATTGTTCTGAGTATGCATTGTAGCCATACCTACCTAAGGTAGAACAGTACAGAGTAGGTAAAATCAGACAGTTTCCTGGCAGGCACTGAAGCTTCAAAGACAAATTTACACTTCTTAATGGAAAATAAATTAATCATAAGTTCTAGCATTTACATTGTGTTCCAAAATCAAAACATCCTATATAATGCTAGAGTCAGAGTCTGCTACAAATATTGATCCCTAGAAAATACCCACATGTATATCTATATGGAATTCAATATTTACAAAACTTATTGGACTGGGTGTTTTCATCAAGGAATTTCTTTGCTAAAATGTTTACATGCAGAATATTTTTCAGGCAATAGAGAAAGGAAGGATTAAATTCTTCCACATAACTGCACAGAAAAGGAAGGTGTTCTTCAGTTGAGTAGGGACAAATCTTTATCCAAATAACTGTTCTGGCTGCAATTCACATTGAGATCATCACTGCCCTCTCTATTTATTGATCAGGCCCTTGTGTCTTATGTATGTGGAAGAAGGAAGGTTAATTCACACGAATTCTATTCCCAAATGTGGACATCTAGATTAGTTCAAGGTTTCTGAACATGTAAAACCAGACAATTTTGTTTCCAAAGGGTAGACACAATACCAATTCTCTTCAGTAGAGTAGCTCTTCAGAGTCCCACCTTCTCAGATGCACAGTAAGGGTTTAACTGTGTGTTCTTTGCATTTGTGAAACATTGAGAATTAAATTGTAAGAGAGCGAGTTTCTCTCGTGGTGTTAGCTGAGAATCTTCACATGCATGCTGTGTAAAAAAAGCAAAACTCATAATGTGTATATTATTGCTAGTGAATAAATATCTTCGGCTGCTCTGATACTTTTGCAGGATGTCTCTTAAAGATGAATAGAATTGGCACTTGTGCAGCAAGTATCCCTTTTGTGGGGGAGATCTGAAAGGGTGCTTGTAGCACAGATCTCTCTTACGTAGAGTATGTGTTTCTTGCCTCTGCTATAACTTCTTGCAACACATAACGTGAGACTGGACAGAGTTCACACACAATTTGCACATGCCAGGAATTCTTTTCTCTTTCTGTGTTTGAGACATTCTCTGTGGTTATATCTCCTGCTGAATGCTAAGCTATTATAGGTACTATTCTAAGTAGCTGCAGAGTAATCCAGCACCTTTGTGACAGAAGTCAAAACCCTTGCCATCTGCTTGCTTGCTTTGTTTCATTAAGTGTTACCTATCCAAGAATATTTTTTGACAGCTCAATTGCTTCAAAATAAATGCTAGAGGGGGAAGAGGGAGCATTGGGTTATTCTTCCTTAGCAGCAACAACTTTTCAGTCTGTGCCAGATGCATGAAAAGTGCTCTGCTCTATTGTTCTGACTGCCCGGGTGTCCCAGGAATAGTTGAAACCTCTTCTCCTATCTTGAATAAGGGAAATACTTCTGTGAGAAATAATACCCACCTTTCATCCCTTGTGGCTAGCTCCTTACAGAGACTCTTCCAGACTGACTCTGAAAAATGTCCACCTTGGACTTTAAAAAACAGACTGCAGATTGCCTGCCTGTGTGTGACCAACTAGTTTTTATTTCCTAAAGGTTATTTTTGGAATATGAAGAGTCTGATCTAGGATTGTTGTCTTCCTAAAACATTAATATGGTGAGTGCATAGGATTGTGCTTAGCAAATGGAATGAACAGTGTTAGGAGAAAAGTGCTGTCAAAGGCGTCACCATGTGCTGGCTAAGCCCTAAATGGGTACCTGGAACGTGCCAGTCTTGTACCTTCTCTCTGTCAGAGCTGGGTTTCAAAAAGAGTGACTCAGGAGACAATAAACCACAGCTCAGAGAAACACAAGGATTCCCAGTTAAAAACTTAATCTGATTTCTACATGTAGGGCATCAGTGAAAAGATGTGGAAAAAAAAAAAAAAAGAAAAATAGTGAAAATGAAAAAAGTGAAAAAAATGTTAAAATATACTTATGTTAAGAAAACCGCACCTGTGAACCACCACACTGGACCTTAGGTCCAGTTTCCATAATTTTCTTCCACTTTGGATTGGTCTCCTCTTCACACAGAAGAAAAATTGGCTTCCTGTCCATAGCCACCTATGTGCAAACTACAGCTGGGAATGAATTCCCCAGGGCAAAGGGGTATGATCCCACTTGCCATCAGGGGATGTGCTTTGCAGTGCCACTGCCACAGTGCAATGACATGCAGGGTTGCGGAGCTTTTATGATCACCTTATCCACCTTCTCTGATGCCAATGCAGATGAGGCGTAAGTTGTGAGTCACAGCTCCCAAGGCTGAGTGTCTCTGCGGGACTGAAAGGTGCAAAAAGCAAGAGTTTTATTTTTCTAAGTTAATAAGTCACTAAGCTGCTGGTAGATATGTCCGCGTACACGCAGACAAAGCAGATCTGCTGATTAGGCTGCTGTTTTACAGCTTATTTTCTCAGTATAAGTTACCTGTTGAAACAGAAAGATATTCAAAGATAATGAAGCTGCAGCACCTAATGCAGCCCCCTCCCGGCTACCCATTAGGCTGATTACTATGCCAGGCAGCAATGCAAGTGACCACTTTGTCTAATCCCTACCACCACACTGGTATTTATTGAATATCTATATTAAACAGACTTCTTCCTTGCCATCGTTCTGAATGCGATTATCAAAGGTGTCCTTACATCTTTAAATCTCGTTTAGAAGGAGAGCGACAGCCAAAATGCTAATAAGCTTGCCTTAATTGTAAACATTGAGCACTGATAAGAATGAAACTCCATCCTCTGTTCTCAAAGAAGTTCTTACGTGTTTCCTACTTACACCGCTTTTTATCTGATTCTCCTTCACTTCTGTTCTTAGGAAGATTAATAGGCTCCTGAACAGACAAATAACAGTACTACATCTTCATCACACTCTTTTGATAGACTTTTGAGATTGCAAAATATTTTTTTGAAAATTATTATTGGAAAAAAAGATTACTGAATGATCAGGAGGAGGGCAATTTTTCAGGCTGGAATAAACTGTTCCCCAGCATTCACATGAACACATTAGTACTTTGCACTTAAATGCTGATGGGACATTTTTTAGAATGTGATAAGTTTGAAATAGTCCATAGTTTTATCAGTCTTGGTTGCTGCTCACTCCTGCTAAAAAAAGGTTGATTGTGATCATTAAGTTGCAGGTAGGCAGTGCCTCTGGACTGTAAAATAGGAATGTTAGTGCATGGTGATGAAAGCAAACTTTGCTCAACACCTGTCTATATATATTGCAGGTTTCAGTGGCTGACCAGCTGATCTGTTTGCTCTCTTCTCTGGGAATAAAAAAGTGGTAAGTAACAACTAAGAAAAACTTTTCTTTGGATCTTTTGGTTGGTTGGGTCTTTTTTTTTTTTTTTTTGTAAAGTTGTTTCATTTATAATTCCTAAGCTTTGCTTTTGTAGCTCAAGGAATGGCAACAGAGAGCTAGCATGAGGAACTGGAGTGACGTGAAATGTCATCCACTTGTTAGCAATTCCATTTCACCTTGTGTTCTTTCAGCTGCATTTATATTTTAAGGAAATGATAAAAAAATCAGAGTGTTAAAACCAAACTGTGCTACTTTTTGTATGCAAATAACTAGATTTATTTTTATGGAATATTATAAAGAAAAAATAATTTTATTAGCTGTTATGAAAAATAACACAGAAACAATTGCCTACAGGATAAGAAAGTCTTGTTTAACTATTATTTGGATTGAAGTGAGATTTTAAGTCATAGTTACTAGTGGCATTGGATACTGGAAAATGTCTAGGATATGATTAATGAAACATTAGAAGGAAATACTGTCAGTTAATGTGTTAGCATAGATAGTGTGTAAGGTCGTGTGCTGCACTATGGTCCTGTCAGGGTATTCTTGATGGAAACATTTTCTTATGCTAATTCAGTTTGATACACGGAAGTAAAAGGAATACATTAGTCTAATGTAGTTAGCTCAACTAATGTGGCAGTAGGCAGAAACCAACTGGTTTCTCAGTAACTTTTACTAGCAGCTCTTCCATTAGATCAGTAAGTCTTTTTAATCTCATTACTTTTACCTCTCAATTCTTTACTATCTGTTTTATGTTCAGGATGGGATAGATCTGCTGTATTTCCTTGTTGATGGGTTTAGTTTGTTGCTGTTCTTGTTGTTTTATTCTAAAAAAAAAAAACAAAACAACAAAAAAGCCAAACCCAAAACTAATTGTTTTATTTAAATAACTGGTAGACTTTTCAGGCAGTTTACTGACATTTCCTGGCTCTAGCTCCTCGATGACAGTGTCTGGTGCTTTGTTTATTCGTGAATGTAAAACTTAAAAGTTTGCAATTCATTTCTCTCTGCACTTGCTTATAAATTAGTTCTGTATACTGGTTTGTTTTGTATGCTTTTTAGGCTTTACTGTGTGTGAGATTCAAGCTTGTGAGCAGTAAGTCTCAGGCATCCATAGGAATAAGTAGTGAGCACTATGCTCTTTTTTTTTTTGACATATCTATTTTTCTCTTTACTACTACATTAGATTAGTTTACTACTACACTAGATTACTAATTAGATTTACTACTACATTAGATTACTTTACATCCTGTCTAAGCCTGCTAACATTCAGAGAAAAAGCCCCAAGCAAGGCTCTTGCTGAATCATTGCTGGTGTTTCTTTATGTTGTTGCCTGTTCTGTTGCACCTGGGGCTTTGTGGCTGTCATGGAACAGGTTCTGGGGCAAAATTATCAGCTATGTAAAGCTATTGAATGAATTTGTGTTGGCTGGGGATCTTTCCTTTCATAATTACATAATGTACTATGTTGGAATTTATATATTTTGAGGGGCAAAAAGACTGTTTCTTCAAACTGTATATGAAGGATTGCTATATAGCTTGGTATTTACTCCTTTGAAGTATGCGTGGTAAATACTAATGTTTATTAAGTCATACAGTCAGCTATCTGGTTAGCTGATAAATGCAGTTGTAACATGAAAGCTGTAACGCCATGGCAAATGACAAGAAAGTGTTGTGTTTTTGTAAAAGGCTGAGAGAAAAGGAAAGGAAGCAAGACAGGGGAAGCCTGGATAAACCTGAAACTTGATTTGGCGCTCTAATGCAACCTGTAGACACATGTATGGTTATGTTGATGACTGTTGCAGTTCCTACCAGCTGGTATTGAAATATACTGCTATTTTCTGCAGTACTTTTATTTCATCTTGGTTTGACTGGGTCTGTTCCCCTGAAAGTGAGATTTCTTTAAGGCTTACTGCTTCATAGTTCTTATTTCAGGCACAACGTGGCCTTTCAGTGAGCTGTCACGGGTGGAGAGGTACAAACAATACTATCCAGAAATGTGCAGGTTGTTGTTGTTGGAGAACATGAAATGTTCATGTTCTCCATGTTGTCCAGCAAAAGAATTAAGTTTACAACTGTTTCTAATTTAAAACTAAGTAAAACATGGAATGTCTAGCACCGCAACATAGGCAATGCTGTTACAGCCCAATGAGTCACCGAGGAATGCAATACAGGGCAACTGCACAACACCTTCTCTTGCTCAGATAATTCCCCAGAGACTTTAACTCTTTGAAAGGCTGCAGTGCGAGTCAGTATGGATATAAAAGCCACAGGAGCTCACTTTGGCTTTAACTTTTTCTCTCACATTTTATTTCAGAATTTGAATGCCATTGATTTCCACCTCTCTCCCCCTTAGGAGTGAGAAGTTTCAGTTTCTTTTGGAGTTAGAAAGGATGTCACATGTAGTTAGCATTTTCCGAAGGTGAGGAAAGCCTATACTTACAACAAGAGGAGCACACACGACGGTGTGAGAGGATTTGCCATGAGGTTCACCACAGCAGACTGGGTTACAGTTTGTGCAGGCATTAGTTTTCAGACCTTTGCAATATACATAGCATATTTTAACCTGCCACTTTCAGGAGGAAATTATCTCCCATTTCAGCACAGTTCCAAACTGACAGATACCTGAAATGCCAATGCTTATGCAGATGTGAGCTCCAGGACTACACCCTGGGTGCAGGCACCTTGGTCGGTGTCCTGCCAGCTAAGGCAGGACCTGGATGAACCATGCTGAGACACCCAGGTTGGCACATGGATGGTTAGAGCTCATCAATCCAGGCACCTCATCCAGCAATTGTGGCTATAGTGCCTCTGGGCCTGGACTGGTGCATCCAGCTCAACATAGCTCCTTGTTGCAGAGGAGTCATTACCAGCCCATCCTCTCTGGCCTTTCTCTTCACATATTCCTTTGCTGGGTAGTTATGTCTTTGGTGTTCAAAAGTAAACCACTAATAGGGTTTTCATTGTTATTTGTACCTTGTGTCAGAGATCTTGGTCTTTTATGCCGCGCCTGACGTCAGCCTTTCCAAAGGTTTGTATGAGCTGCCAAGGAGTGATGCAGTTCGATTTGTCATCCCATTGCTCTGCTCCTCTGCACACCCAGATTTTCTTCTGAGTATTTTCTCAAGGTATTAATGTCTGTCTTTGGGCCAAGGAGGAATTCTTTGAAGGGAAAACTGTAGAATGCAGAATGTCCTTGTAGCACAACAGCTAATTAACAGTAAGTAGCTGTGGCCAGGACTCTAGCTAACAGAGTATCAGGTAGCTGTAAACTATCTTCTCAGCTGTTCCTCTTAACAGGAGTTGGGATCTCAAGAAAGCTGACAGCTTTGGTAGCACTTTAAGGATCTAGATGGTTCTGCTTCATCAGTCCTTGATACCAATTACATAGAATGGGCTGTTCTAGTAATACCTTTGCAAATCCAAATGTACAATACACTAAAGATGTCCAATATTCAAGTCTACCTTCCCAAAACAGAGGTTGACTAGGGCTCATATGAATAATTTAATATACATACCTATGAAAAAACATCCTTCACAGAGGTGGTCATTTCTCATTCTATAGTATTTAATCACATAAACCAGAAATAATAATACATGACATACCTGTGGGATCCTGAGCACTTCAGGAACAGGGGAGATGCTTATGAAAAAATACCCTGCTGAATTCTTCAATTGGGAAAGATTATTTAGGAGACACAGAGGCGGTTTGTCAGCTGAATTTTTCAAGCTCCAGTTTCTCCAATGGACGCATCAGCTCAGTTTCCATACAGCAATCATGCAGGCTGAATCCTTCATTTCCATACTGTACGTAATAAAAGAGCTGTAAAAGTACCCATGGCATCTCTAGGGCCAGTTGTGCCCAGCATATTCTGTATCTCCCTGTGGCAGATATATGCTGTCAATGCAACTTCACATCTGAATTTCCAGTGTGTTTTCACAGTTGCAATTCACTTAAGAAGCACTTGTGCTGAGCAGTTTGGGTTTTTTTATAGGTCTTTAAATGCTGCACATTTATAAATGAAACTTGTTTAACAAGACGGAGGTGTTCTGGCATGGGCGGGGCTTGGAGGCTTATGCTGGCACAACTGAAAATACTGGAATTTGCTCCAAGCAAATGGAAACCCTTGTTGAAACAAGCAAGAGTCATTTTCTTCCATCTGTTCTGAGAACTTTCTTTGTGTATTTTGGGAACTGCTCTTAATCTTATGGCACAGAGAAAGAATGTAAAAAAGCATAACTTTTGGTAATGGGATTGTAGAATAGCTTTTCCTGTCAGTGTGAAAAGGGAGAAACTCTTTTATTTTTTGACTGCCATAAAACAATACCCCCCTCTGTTACAGTAAGACATGAATTATTTTGTCTGTGATATTTCCTTTCCAGATAAAGGAGGAGGATGTGCAGCTTATTGACATGGGCAAGGACAAGAGATTTTTACCATCAGCTACATAAAGAATTATGTTTCAGTTAATGATTTATTATAGTCCCTTAAAGTGGTTGTTAAGTGCAGGTGAACTTTGTTTATGGCAGCATGCCACCAACTCTAACACTGTCTCTTGGAGGCTAGGTGCCGGTGCCCACTTTATGAGGGTCACTGCAGGACAGTTCACTCACCAATGTCTTGGACACACGGGTGTCAGACATGGTGGCCACAGGGCAGCTTTGCCTACAGCACTGGTCAACTCGTGGCAGAGAGAGTGGAAGAGACATATCTGAAGTTGAGACTTTTCTAGGTACGGTTCATTTCTCCCATCCTTTCCACCAAGTTTTCAGTCACACTATCTGGGCTAACCAACAGCTTTACAAGCTTGGAAAGGTAGAAGTATTATTATATATTGCCTCAGCTCCCCATGGTCATCTTACATATATTTCATGTCCCTCCCTCTGACTTCCAGTATGATGAAGTAAATAAGTAGAGAATCTTCCAGATTTTAGTTCAAGAACAGCTTCCTCTTCCTCTTGTGCCTGGGCTTGGTCTGTCACATGTGTTTGTACCTGTGCCATCAGGATTTGGCTATGTAAAGTCTTACTTTTTAAGTTATTATTTGTTAATATTCCAATGCAAGTCAAGTGTACTCAAATGGGGTCAGGAAGGAAGAAGTTCAAACAGAGCCTATGTGAGGTATGTGAGCCTGACCTTGCTGTCACTAACTCAGCATCACTTGCACCATCAGCTGAGAGTTACAGGCAAATATATACCTACAAATGGCCTTTCTTGTCTACCATACTCTTGTCCAATTGTTCAACAAGAACCATTCTGGAGCTCAAAACTCTGGGGTCTTCCTGTACCTTGCCCAGTATAACATTCCCCTCCATGTTTCTATGGTAATCAACATGTTAAGGCAACAAGAAGATTATGTTTAACATAAGCAACCCAAAGTAGGTAATGTTTTAGGGAAGAACTTCCTTTGCTAAGACTGTATATTGAATAGCCATTTTTGGTAAAGACCGTTAAATCCAGAAGGTGGAATAAAGTAAAACAGTCCTCTGAGATTGTTTTGTTGTTTTTTTTTTTTTTTGAAAGGAGGTAGCATGAATTAAAGAAAAAAAAAAGCCTAAGGCTTTGAAAGCAGAGGAATCTTTACTTTCATGGCAATTAAAAGTGAACAATAATAGAGGGATGAGACGGAAATATTTTGTTTACCTGTGTAAATTGCTCAAATAGATTAACTGTGTTAGTTAAAAAATAATTTTGCAAATAAAGTAATAATTCATGATATCTATAAAAATTTTTTTTCAAGGACAAATTGCTACCATTCCATCTCTTTTGCTCTTTATCATATTTCTCACATACTTCTTATAAGTTGGCTATTTGACTGCACATGTGCTTTAATCAGCACTGCTTTGTTAGTCACAGATCATGGCTCCCTGGCCTGAGGTGGAAAAGCCTGATACAAATAACTATATTGGGGACCCTTCCAAACAAAACCAGAACATGGCTGGGAAAGAAGGAGAAAATCACAAAGGTAATGTGTTCTCACCTGTGAGTTACAGATACTTTTATAAGTTTTGGGACTTCTTGGAGAAGATGGACAGTAACCAAACTGGTTGTTTGTTGGTTTTTTTTAATGTTCTATTTCATCAGGCAATGTGGCTTCACTTGGAAATAAAGGGGAAATTCAACCTGCATTTTCCACAATAGCCTTGATAGATGAGACAACACAAGAAGAATTTGACCCATGGGCTCTGCCGGAACTGCAGGACACTGGGGTCAAGTGGTCAGGTAGCCATTTCTCAGTAAATAAGTTACCTGAATTTATCTTATCTGTCACTTCTTTCTTTGTCTCATTTGTATGTCTAAAATGCTATTTTCTGCAGTACTGAATTTAAGATTTGAGAAGTTTTCAGTTGTAGGCTTTACACTGCCTCACCTTTCCCAAGAGTGAATGGGTATAGTATATTTAGACAGTTAAGAAGAATCTAGAAATCATGCTGCTTTACCCTCCTTAAAACACAATGAGGCATATGGAAAACAATCCATAATGAATATGATTTTTTATGTAGGCTACTATTAGTCTTTCTTTACATCGTCGGATGACTGTAAAACCAATGGTCATTCTCAGACTTTGTAAGGATTTTGTAATATATCAAAAGCTTTTGCATGGTAAAACTAGGAAACCAAACAGCTAAATGTGAAGTTAAAACTTGATTAAGAACATCCTTTTGTCTTTAATTGCACTCTGGGGTCACAACACTGTTTTTGACTCTGTAGTCTCTGCTTATGTTGTAGATTGGTCCAGAGAGAAGAGACACATCAAGCAAGCCTTTCATGCATAATGTATTTATTTTGCAGAACTGGATAAAAAAGGAAAAATCATTCGTGTACTCTACGGGATAGGGAAGTTTATTATGTTACTTGGATTACTCTACATGTTCGTGTGTTCTCTGGATGTATTGAGCTCTGGTTTTCAACTGGTAGGAGGTATGAAAATATCTAAAATCTCAAGAATAAACTATGAAAGAGGCAGTACATTTCACGTGAGTGACTAATTGCAAGGATCACTCTTCAAGGACATTCTCCATAGACTTATGTGTTGAGATACAGATTCAGAAGGAAGTAGCTCTACTGAAGGTGCTGCATCTGGGGCACAACAACTCCATGTATCAGTACAGGCTAGGGGCTGATGTACTAGAGAGCAGCTCTGG
>JANHGL010007350.1:33725-47628 GCA_024611195.1 Ceyx melanurus | reverse complement strand
AGATGAGGACAAATACAGTCACATGGGATGGGATGGGATGGGATGGGATGGGATGGGATGGGATGGGATGGGATGGGATGGGATGGGTTGGCAGCCTGTTGCCTAGAATAGCTGAGAGAACCTAGAATATCCAGAAGATCTGCATGGGGCCTGAAGAGATGGCACTGAAAGGATGTGAAACTTGATCATATCTACGAGGACAGCTAAAGGCCAAGGGGCATGTGCACAGATCATAAAATAACAGTAAAGGCATTTAGGCAGCATGGTTATTGAAACAGAAAGGATGATGTGGTGGATGACTTGGGGAGAATGAGATAAGGTGTTCGTGTGTGTAGAGTTTTATCTTTTTCTGGGAGTAATCTCCCTCACACCTGTTGGTTACCTCCAGCATTAGAGAGAGCCATTCAGACTTTACATGATTGAGCATCTGAAAAGAGTTATTTGAGGAGAGCTAAACAGAAGTGTGTGATGCAAGCTCTAATAATGCTTTTTTTTTTTTTATGTTGCTTCTTTTTTATTCTTTTAAGCTTGATAAATCAGTAATAAATGCAATTGCTACAAATGATGAATCAGCAAAAAACAAAAGCCTGGTAAAGATTTGGTGTGAAACTGAAACCAATGTGGTGAGTATAATGCTAAATTCATTGTCAGGCTCCTCAGGAAATATATTACTGATCTGTAGCTATCACTCTTTGTCATAGCATTATAAAATTAGATTTTTAACTGAGTTGTTTTTTGTTTTGTTTTTTTTTTAATCAGAAGTAGAATGAAAACAATTTAATGTGGCCTTTGTTCCACTTAAACTTAACTTTCATACAAGTGGTGAACTTGACCTGGTTGCTTTCAGTACTATGCAGGACCTTGCTTATCAGAACTGGTAGTTTGGAGCCAAGCCATATTCAAGAGCCTTTAAACTTTCATATTTCAACCAGCTCCCTGAAAGTGGAAAAAATCTGCAATTTAGGCAAAACAAAATCTATTTTCGCCCACCACTTATCTATTAATCTAACCAGCTTCACTCTTAAGTGTGTTAGGGTGATCTGGTGGCAGCTGGTTATTTGCCGCTTTCTTGGATAACTGCTCTCAGAGAAAGCATCTGTGGAGATGTGTGTTGTTGTTCTTCAACCAAATAACACTGCAGTTTGAAGGAATATCTTTCCCCGATCAACATCAGTGACTAATTTGGGGATCTGTGGAGATGAGTATTTGGTTTGTGTTGTTCATCTAACTAACAATTAGAGCACTAAATATACTTTGGATCTCTAATCAGACTATTCTTCTTGTTGGAATGTACAGAAATGTAATTCCTGGAGTCCCCAGGCAGACAACACATAAGGACACACAGCGGAGGTTAAAATCAAGTGCTTGAGTTTTTAGAGGAGCCCAGCTCCAGTCAAATATCAGTCTGGATGTCCTGTGAAATGCTAGCTAGGGAGATAGCTCCAGGAGCAGAGCTATGCTTATGGAAAGCTCTGCTCAGGTTATGCTGCTGAGGGGCAGGGTATTTCATATCATGGGATGCTCAGGCAGCTGTGCTGCTTCCAGGCCCCCATCCCACATGTGGCTACTCCTTTGCCACCCAGAATTAGTAGGTACAGCCCAACTCTCAGTGAGGTCTGAGCCCTGAGTCCTACAGTCCCTCCACTCTTAGAAGACATGCAACTACATGGAAAGTGTAGGCTGAGGGTCACATTTTCATATACACAATTTTTGCTGTGTTTGTCTCTATTTTAGCTGTGTAACTACTGCCCAAGCATATAGTCAAACTGCAAAACTACGTTAAACCACTAGAAGCTTGACTTGAAGTTGGTGGGGAATCAGGAAGGTCATTTAAATTGTTTACATTCCTAGTGTATTAAACTCTTTTCTGGCAAAAATTATTGAACAGACTTAGGACAGGAATAAATACATACAATGCCCCATATGTTTAAAGCACAACATAAGGGTAAATATTTTGATGTAATGCAGCTGCTCTGAAACTCAAATGTCTGAAAAAAAAGTCAGGAAGGAAATAAATAACATTGTGTTGTGTTTGTAAAGGCTGATGTGTTGGCAAGGCTGGAGACCACGCACTCCCTGAGGATGTGAGGGCACTGGGTCCCCCCTGGGATTTGCCCGTCTCCATCAGCTGGAAGGGGGATACAAACGTGGGTGTCTGCAGGGAGTGGCCAGCAAGAAAATTATTTCTCTTACCCTGTTGCTCCAAAAAAGGATCACACAAATGCATCTTAAAGCTACCTCCTGTTCAGCAGTGTGGTTCAGAGTCCATTTGTCTGTTAGCTGCTCTTGTGGTAAAGTACAGTTCAGTCAGCAAACTCTTCCTTAATCCACGTAAAGATTTATGAACCTGGTGACAGAATGCAATACGTCTGGGCTAGAAGGTCTTACAAGACAGGTTTTATTGTGGTATAATAAAAATTCAGGTTCAGCTCAGTAATATTCATGCTAATCATAGCTCTTGCAATTAACTTTTAGATAACATTTGAGCTTTAATAAGGAAAGCAGCACCTTCTATTTCTAGTCAGGGAAACTGAGGAGCAGAAATGTGGTGAGAGCAGCTTGTGATTGATTTGGGTAATAGCACAACCATTTATTTCAGGGATGCAAAAAACTTTGCCATGTCATTAATGTGAAGCTAGCTTATACTCCAGCTTTTGCATCTGCCTTTAGTTGATGGATGGTTGTAGCAAAAATCTAGAACCTAGCTTGAGCTCTTAATGAAGGGTTGTAGGTGACTGAACTAATCTGCTTTGCCTGGCAACCTGTAGACACTGCAGAATGTCACAATTCCACCTTCAGAAAACTGCACATCTTCTGACCTTTGCTGGATTGATGGAAACACAACATGGACCATCAAGAATATAACAGAAACAGAATATATCAGTAAATGTAAGTAGTAGAACTAGTTCTCTTTCAGTAATATGTTTACAAATGTATATAGCTTTCTAATGGTGCTACATATAGCTTTCTAATATGTATAGCTTTCTAATGGACCACTTCAGAGGTTTATCAAGAGGCACTCACCTGTATATGGACACAAGGCACTGCTGCAGGTGCAGTCAGAGCAGCCCATGCTCTATTATAACTGCACAGCTGGAATTACTACTACCACCATGGTATCTGACTTCAGATGGATCTCTTTTCATGCTCCCTCATATCAGTACTTGAGGTCTTCTGTATCATGTCACTCATGCTGTTCAGGTGACGTGGAGCTACAGTTACTTTGCTGTAATGATTGCTTTATCTCCATCCCTATTCATGCCCTCCAGGATGTTCAACAGCCCTTCTCAGGCATGCAGCCACCTCTGGGAAGAGCTGACCCACCATCCACCTCAGAGCACACCAAAATTTCCTCATGCTATTCCTCTCCCTTGCACATGGTCACCCAGGTCCTGCCTGCCCTGCAGAGGTGCCTGTTGTGTATTTTACAAGCTTGTCCCTACAAGAGCTGCTCAACCATGGCTTTTGCAGAGCAATGGAGGTGTCATTTTCATTCTGTGTCACCTGCTCAGCCGTGTATGCTTTGGTCCCATTTTCTTAGAGGCATGTATGAAGACCAGAGCTTGGCTTAGGATCAGAAGCAACAATGTGGCTAGGCCAATTCAAATTTCTTTTCTTTTTCAGGCAAGCACCTCTTTGTAGATGCAGACCTGCCTGATCTTGGCATCGGTCTCATCCTTCTGGCTTTGTCCCTGCTTGTTCTGTGCTCCTGCTTAGTGATGATCGTTAAGCTGTTGAACTCTGTTCTTAAAGGACAAGTGGCGAGCATTATCAAGAAGACAATCAACACTGGTAATTATCTGCTTTTCCTGAAGATTGTTTTCAGGAATGACAAGGACACTGAGCACATTTATTGGTATCTCCCATTCTAGCAGGTATTATAGAATAGTTTAAGGACAACTGTATTTAGCCAAAATCACACCATCCCCATCATTTTTCTCCCAAGTATGTTATTTTCTTTCTTTTAAAAAAAATATTATTGAACAGATTACTTGAGAACTGCATCAGATTAACAGCAACAGATACCAAAGTCCAGGGTCTGTATCTTGGTGTATAATCATTAGCTGTTCAAAATGTAATGTTCCCATCCTCAAAAGATAGTACTGAAGTGCTGAGATCATGATTACCTGCTCTGGCACAGAGACTGCATGTTTGTTCTAAAGTAAGATGAAAATATGTGATTAATGATCTAATTCCCTTTGCTTCCCTTGTTCCACCTTAACCTTCTCTTCAGTTGGATAAGCCAGTCCTGAATAGTGGTGCTTTCTGTCTTTCCCTCTGTTCTCCAGGTGTTTTTTCAGCCTCAGTCCATTAAGTACAAATGTGGGGGGTTTGTTTTGTTTTGTTTTTCACTTGACTGTTTTTTTCTTCATCCTCCATCAAATGGCGAGATTAAAACCTGTAGCAGAGAAAAGTAGTCCTGGTACATCTGTGCTTGTGGTTGAAAAGAGTGTTCTCGGAAAAAGGGAAGGCGACAAAGTGGTCCCCAGGATGGTTTGTCCTGGAAAAACGACTCTGCACAAATAAAAAATGAGCAATGGAAAGTAATCAGCTACCAGTTACTGTTCAACTGTGATCTACTTTTTGTTCCTCTGTATCTTTGGAATGATTAAGTTCTCACTTGACTCAGTCAGTTCTGAAGACTACAGGGGACCATTGTGCCCTAGTTTCTCTAATCTTTACAAAACTTAACAAGTGAATTTTAAAAGTGAATTTTAGGAGGTGAGCTGCTTTTTAGAACAATTACTTTCTCAGAATAGTGTTCAAAGCTCTCTAAAGATCCAATCCATGCAGCAGGTGCCTGGTAGCTGAAACCAAGGCTCCCAAGACAACTAGAAGGTTTTGTGATGATTTCTGTGGAAATATTTTTGGTACCTAATTATTGCAACAAATGCTACCCTGGGTCAGTGCTGGAAGTCTGGAGAGGGAGTACAGTGTAAATTAGAGTGGTAAAACTGACTCACCTAAAATCATCATTTAAGAGATCATATGCAAACAATATACCTCCATTTGAAATGTTTAGTTTTCACTGCTGTGTTACTGTTAGAGAGACCATTCTGTTATTCTAAAGACAGTGTTTTCCCTTTACTTTTTTAGATTTCCCATTTCCTTTTACTTGGCTAGCTGGATACCTGGCTATGCTCGCAGGGGCTGGTATGACCTTTGTTGTCCAAAGTAGTTCTGTTTTCACATCTGCTATTACACCTCTCGTTGGTAAGTTGTCAATAAGGCATTCTTTTCCCCCATGCTTTATCTTCTCCATCATTCTGCAATCACTCAATCCTGTTTTTCTCCTAGGCATTGGCGTTATAAGCATTGAGCGCTCCTATCCCCTTACCTTAGGAGCTAACATTGGCACAACCACAACAGCTATACTTGCAGCTTTAGCAAGTCCGGGGAGTACATTAAAATACTCATTACAGGTCAGTATAAACAGATGTTTCCTTCACTTCATTTGGAAGTTGCAATTTTCTAAAGAAAAACCTGATAAAATTGACTCTGATGCAAATATGCCACAGACTGTTGTGCCTGGTTTTGCATGTACTGTTGATGGCAGCTCATTCATTTCAACTGCTAGAGCAAAAAGTTATATTAACATTCCCAGATTGTCAATATACAGTAAAATCTTGCTTTCATAAATTGTGATGATTGAATTAGTTCAGAACTGAGACAGGATGGGCCATTTAGACCCCTGAGTGTGGAGTCTCTGAAGCCTGGAATTCAGTGCCCACATTACTGATGACCCTCTTAGTTTGTCCTCTATGAGGGTTACTAATTTTTAAGTTCCTTGCTCAGGACCCTAACTCAGTTTGTGTTGTGTATAGTGCTTCCTGTAAGTGAAGATGTCACAGCCCTTAAGATGGCAAGCTATCTACCTACCTAAGGGTGCAGTGTGCATTATGGCATCTATACTCTTATTGTAAATCTAGTCTGAGTGGGTTTTATTGTTGCCTCTCACTATATGAAAAGTAGACAGCCTGGCTTTGGGTTTGCCCTTACCATCCATAAAGAGTATTCCAGGTAGCAGATAACATTTGAATGAACCCTTTACATTAAAGAGTAAAAATATAACAATGTTTCCTTTGTGAATAGGATTAATGTTTTTTACTAGCCACAATAAATCAAGAAAATTATAGAAGTCATTTTATTGTCCTCAGTCATGATAGAACAGGTATAATCATGAGAAGATACTATCTTGGCTAAGCTCAGATTTCACGATAACTTGTTTTTTTATAACTTTATAAATAAACTTTATAAATAAACCCATCTACTTTCATATTTACTGTAGTCTGATAAAGAGTTATAGAATGAAAACAAGATAAGGTGAGCAGGGACTGTACTATTTTGTTTGGTATACGCTTATTCCATTTAAGCAGCTTCTGGAAGCTTCATCAAGTAGGTGTCTCTTCACATTTATCTTAAAAATAATTAATAAATTTTCAAGTATGTGAATGACAAGTTTATAAAAGACCCAGACAAAGTCACATTCCAGGAATCAACTCAGTGCCTTATACATTTTTAGCTAATTTTTATAAAATCCAGGTTTGTACCGTTAACAATTTATCAATAGCAATATCTAATTTACAGTTCCCATCTTTCAATTGAAAACTTATGGATGCAGAACCCAATACTGAACAATTTTCATGCCTTACTAACAGCAGGATTGTTTCCTGTTTTGTTTGTCATCTTTACTTCTTGTAATTGAAAGATGCATTTTAATATTCTCCTTCTATGGGGAGATATGCCATCCTCTCTAGGCATGTCTTGTATCCATATGCTGTCTCCTGCTTGTAGTCATCAAGCTTTACAGTGTGTGAGGCATTAGCAAGTCCTTGCTTCATGCTAAGAAAGGCCATGCAGGGAAATATAATGAAAAAACAGAAAAAAAAACCCTGTGGGAAGCAAGGGAAGGGAAACTAGGGGGTCTTAGTGCCACTGGAAGTTATTACCATATGGGTAGGAGCATTTAACGACATTTAAGCTTCTCAAATGTTTTTGTTTTCAGATTGCCTTGTGCCACTTTTTCTTCAATATCTCTGGGATTATTCTGTTTTACCCGCTACCTATTACCCGGCTGCCAATCCGCATGTGCAAGACATTGGGAAACATAACAGCCCAGTACAGATGGTTTGCTATATTTTATCTTCTCGTCTGCTTCTTTCTTTTGCCTCTCTTTGTATTTGGTCTGTCACTGGCAGGCTGGCCAGTTCTTCTGGGTGTTTGCCTTCCCCTGTTTGCTCTTTTTATTGCTGTGGTAGTAATTAATATTATGCAGAAGCGGCGACCACATTCACTGCCGGAGAAGCTCCAAAACTGGGATTTCCTACCTGTCTGGATGCACTCCCTAGAGCCTTGGGACAATATAATTATGTCTTCACTTGCCTTTTGTGGGAAACACTGCTGTGGCTTCTGCAAGTGCTGCAAAGTCAATGCAGAACAGGAGGATGCCAAAGACAAGCAATTAAAAACTATGGAGGTTTATGAAAATACCATTGCAATGGCTGATGAAGAAAGAGGTGGAAGAAGGGCACCAGCTGCGTCTTGTGCTGAAAAAACAGGCACAAACAACACAGCTTTATAGTAGAGGACCAACCCACATTAACAGAGATAGAGCATAGGACAGTCAGGCTCTTGAAAACCACCTTGAACAATGCACTGAGGACAGAGTGAACATTTTGTTAGGTTCCTGCAGCCAGTGATATATCACTCATCAAGGAATGGAGTCAAACAAGCTTGACAGTGTCCCTAGAAAATCTATGATCAGTTTAAAAGCTAATGACAGATTTGCTTACAGAGGATCTACTATGTGGTACCTTCATCCAAACAAAAATCCAGTACCAAACAAAAGAAATCCTGATGTAGTCCCATGAACAGAGGAATGAAAGGAGTGGCAATCAATTCAATCTTAATTAAAAACCAAAGAAACAAATAATGCACTTGTAGAACAGCCTTTCTGACCTACTGGCTTATTCAGCAGAAGTTACTTTAGAATATCTAAAAAGCTGTGGAAATGGGAAAAAAAAAGAAAAAGAAAAAGAACAGAGAGAGAGAGGATCCTAATGTTCTCATTCGCCTATTTGCAGTGGTCAAAATGGAAGCTGGTAGCTTTCCAAGTATGGACAAAATCTACTCTATGTCTGTGAAGGAAAATTAAATGCTGGGACATCCTTTCTGAAGCTCTGGGAGTCCTACTCTGGCATAAGGATGTGCCTAAGTCTGTTTTGAGCCCTCTGTCTCCTTTAACACTGAGGATAGGAGCTGCAATCTTTTATTATCTCAAGCTAAAGGCTATAAAAGTTAATTGCTGATCCCTCTGCCTGCTGAAGGTTAAACACTGGATTTGGAGACACTGCTGGTTACCAAAGTGCTTGATGGGCTCAGGATGTGATTGTGTGGCCAATCATCTCTCTAGATGGTCCTCTCCAATCCTGTTCACCATGTAACCCTGCAATCAGAGTAATGGTGTAGGAGGGAGGACAAGTGGCCAGTGTAGGGGAGGAGACAGCTGCAGATCCGTTTGGCTGAACCACAAAATGACTTTTCATAGCAGTGGTGGAGACTGGCTCTAGAGCTACAAAAGAGGGAACCTGGAAGGTAGATTATGACTAACATGGGACACAAGGTGGGATTTGCTGGAGAGAAAAGAGTGTTCACTCTGCACCATGTTGTGCTCTGAACTACCCTCCTTGGAAATGTGAATTTTACTGGAAATTGTATATAGCAGTTCAAATCCCAAACAAAATCTGTAAGTAGTACAGTCACTACCATGTATAATCAATCCACAGGTAGTATAGCACTCGGTGGGAAGCTTCTTGTGCTCAAATCTCACCGTTACTGATATTTTAGTAAATCCTTGTGAAGCTGCTCTACATTATGGGCTGACAAAAGGCACAATTACAGTGTCAGAAAAAGAGCATTTCAAAAATGCACTGAATACTTTTCCTGGCTTTCAACAACTTAGATATCAGTGAGTAGGAGATAATATCTGACGTCCAACCAGTAATGTAAAAAAAAAATCAGGTGGCTGAGTGTAGGCCAAGTAGTATTTGAAGCCAGTTTACATGACTGACTTGTAGGCTGAATTTGTAATGGAAATGATGAGAAGATCCATAGTTTAACACAGCCACTCAGTGCTTCTAGAATATATTTACTTCTGAATAATTAGTTGTTTTCTGCAGATCTCTGAAATTCAGGAGGCTGAATTAGGCTATCTGATAAACATGAACATTATAGAAGTGACTGGGTAACTATGTTTCTGAAAATGTGTTTTTAAATCCCATTCACAATGAGATTCCAACTGATTCTCTAATTGTGAGCCAGTGACAATGTTTAAATTGGAGACAATTTCCAAAATAATCTAATTTTGTTATAATTCTTCTCTTCTTGGATTTAGCAGCAGAGAGTAGAATTATGGCAAACTATTCTTGTAACAGCTATTTTTCCTCTCTTTCATATAGTAGAAACATAATTTTGTCAGCACTTATTTTTAAAGTGGAATTTTGATATCTTCAGTAATTCTTCATTTTAGTCTCACAATTCTGGATGCTTTCAGAATCTGTTTCTTAAAAAAAACCAAACTTTAAAAAGTGTGCATTTCCCATGTTCTTTTTCTTTGGGAGAGATATGAGAAAGATAACCAGAATTCTTTCTAAGTTAACGCAAGTTTCCATTGACCACCCATGGAAACAGGAAACACTTTAATGTACTTTTACTCGCTTCTTAAACAACGTGCACCTTATTTTGCATCTTGAATAAAGCCATCAAGCATAGTGATAATAACTGTGGGAAAGCAGTTCTTACAAAAGAATCAGGGTAATCATTAATAGTCAGACATATCAGTACTTTACGGTTCCACATTGAAACATTTCCTCCATGATCTATTCAGTTCTTACTCTCCACTCTCTTTTGCTCCAGGCCATATTGTGCCATTGTTTTAGGCAGATTTGGACAAAGATTTCTGTTTAACACATGACCGCACAACATGTCCTTGTGTATTTCCCCCCCTACTCTCAACAAAAGATATTTACGCTTTATTTATAATTGAGTGTACAGAATTTTTCATAAGTTATACAGAAAAAGGCTCATGATTGTGTTATATAGTACATACTTGAAAACTATGCAATGTTTATCTATAAAACTGTAAAAAGGCATTACTGTATATTTTGTAATATAACTGTTCAAATTGTTTGCAACTGTGTATGCTGCGTTTTATGGAGGCTGTTGGCTGCACCGATAAGTTACATGAAGATTGTTAGCAATGCAGAGACAGAGTTATTAAAGATGCAAAGCACCTACATACTTCCATAATATGGCTTAAGACACAAGGATCTTGAACACTAGTTTTCTAAAAGATTTTAATTTTCTGTAATGAGGAATTTTGGAAATACAAGGTTACTAAAATACTTTTTTAAACTCGTAAGCATTGTATCTTTTAACTGTTTTGAGGACAGTGTATGGCTTCCCATTTTGTCATGAATATTCATCTTGTCTGTCCTCGTGCATTGAATGTAAAAATAAAGAAAAGTTTTAAAATAATAAGGTCTTTCCATAATATCTTTTTATATATATCATGGAATCTTGCAGAAAAATAAGTATGCAGACAACTTCTAGTCTGAGCTGATGCATTGGATAAGAAACCTCAAGCACTAAAGAAAATCACCAGAAGCATGTGTCACTAACACTTTCATGTCAATGAGAGTTTTTCATATGGAAAAAAATGAAAATAATTGCTTAAGGTATGTTCCATCAGGGTTCTGCAGACTGTCCTCGGTGAAGGTAAGCATGGAAGAGCAAAGCCAGGGCAGTTGTAACAACAGGGTACATGATGAGTTATAACAAATTAATTGTATTGCTGTTCTAGGCTCATATTCTCCTACATGAAAAATGGTAAATGGAATGTTTCCAAAATGCTTATAGACCATCACCTGGATGATGTCTCACTTATAATTGGGCAAAAATCTCCATCTTGCTCATTTTTTAATTACACGTGGCCTGTGGAACTTAAAATTAAACAGACAGAAAGAAATAAAAACTACTCCTTAAATACCTTAAAGATTATTTTATACAGTCATTAGGCTTCCTAACTATAAGCTCAATAGTAGTTGAGGAACCAGCTCCAAATGCAACTGTCATTCCCAAATGTCCCATATTATAGTGAAATGCAGACAACAGAAGTATTTCTTACAAGTATTTGTGCACTAGTGTAAACTGTTGTCTTCTAAAACTGCAGGAAGCAGTTGGCATGCCAAGTCCATGATGGAATGTTAACAGCTTCTTACACCCATACACCCATGCAGAAATACTGTAACTCTATGTGCCAGCACCCTCCATGACTCACTGCCCATCAGAAATAACAGCACACCCAGGAAACACCCTCGTGTTTTGCCATCCATCTCTCTCTTTCCAAACCCTTTGCAGAGCTACCTTGGGCAAAGTTCAGCAATGCCTGTAGAGATTGACCAGCAAGTATGTCTTGAAGTGTTGCACTGATCAAAAGCCTTCAAAATGTTCTAAATAATGCTTCAGCTAATTGCCTGTTTGCTCCTGCAAGCAGTCTCAGTCCTTTGCTTGCAACCTCACCACACTGTCCGCAGCTCCTTCTGGTGCTTCCTTACCCTCTACTGAAGGGCATGTTCACCTCCCTCAGTTTCTAATTCTTGGTAACTGCATTTAACCACACCAAGCCCAACACCATGGTTCTCATCAGTCAGAAATGCAGAATATTTCATCAGCTCTTTCTCCAGCTCATTATGTAGTGCTTGGCACTGGTAGTCCTCAAGACTGTCACTGGGCATGCCATTAAGAAAGGCTGTTCTCTGATTTACAGTAGATTATTTGAGGATGCAGAATGGTGTGCAGCTACTGGCAATAGCTTAACCAACACACAACAGCAAGGGATCTGATCTGGTCAATTAAAAACAAATAGAGAGTAGTTCTGAGGAAAAATCCACAATTTCAAGAGTTGTGTAAGGCAGAAAGGACATCGTCTACACACATACTGGGGAATGCCGGGCCCCACTTCAATTGTAGAATATCTATAGGTTACTTCCTTGCAATTGATTTATCTGCATTTGAATGGGTTTTTTTCTCCAGCTAATGGCCAATCCTTGTGTTGCCACATGCCAAAGGTATGAGGCTGTATGTGTAAAGCCACTCATGGTATTTTCAAAGTGAATACTCTGTAGATCTTAGGCCTTTTATTACAATTCTACTACAAAGGAATCAAGTGATTCATACAAGAGAGCTATTTACTTTATATGTTGGATAGTAATTATGCTGATTTCCAATGAACTGTCCCTAAGCTGGTTTCCAGTCGCAACTGAGATCCAAATGTTTGAACAAGATGGAGAAGCAGAGTGAAGGCTACCATTAAAGTGCCACAAACCATCCCATCTTACTCAGCACCTGATAAAATACCCTAATTGCCATTTATACTTCTGGGGTGTATCAAACTTTTTGCACAGCTCAAGGTCTAGGAACCCATAAACACAGCATAAACAACCAGAGTAATTACAGGAGATATTTTGCAACTGACACCACAGTTGATAGATTGTTTTTATTTTACACAATGCACAAAGCATAAATTACAGGACATGCAAACAATTTATGGACCAAATTCTGCCCTTGTTTAAACAACATGCAACCATAACTGGCATTAGGAAAATTGGTGCACGTGTGTATTAGGGTAGCATGGAGATCTGTTTTAACTGACTAATACAATGGCCTCCAGCACTGGATCTCAAATGTTTGCCAGCTGAAGGCTAGGTCTGACATTGCCATATGATACAAGCATATGGTATTGAGACTTGCTTGCTGCTTCCAGCTGTTATATTGCCAAAAAAAAAGTATTCTTAAAGGTATCTATCAATGTAATTTCTCTGTCTTCCTCAAAGACTGTGCTGGAACACATTTCTGATGAGAATGTCAGCACAGTGGCTCATGTCATAGGCTTGTATGCTGGAAGCTGGAAGAAAGTTAGGAGGTCTGTGTCCTGAGGAAGTCTGCTTAACTTGGTTGCCACCTTTAGCCAGTCTGGGCATGGCCTCTTTGCCCTTAGAACTGACACCTCTCTCACAGAAAAGGAAAAGAGCAAAGGTGCAGGAAAAATCCTAAACAGCTCATTATGGCACAGGTGGGATCCAATCTCTGCCTTCAGTCCTCTGTGATTGGGACAACTCTTCTTCCTTACTTTCAAAGATGCCAGCACTGCTGAACCAAAGAACCTCCAAGTTGATGTTGGGTAGGGAATATTTTCTTTTGTCCCCTCTGTCCTCCACATTGAAATCCTGGGATGCTGGGGGTTGAGGAATCACAGACAGAGTAGGATTGGGGCTGGAAGAACTGAGCTCCAAAATAGGGCAGGACTTTTGGGGATCAGATGAGGTGAAGATGGTACTGGGGCTGGGTGACAGATTGGACCTGGTGGCTAAATGACAGTATGTACACCACAGCAGTGAGATCACTTTGGATTCATCATCAGCAATTTCAACACTAGCTTGAAATGCAGAGTAAGGAATCTGTTTTACTTTGGAGTAGAACAAAATGCTTAGTGAACCCAGTGAGGGGTGATGCTCTTCTGCCTGTATCTCGCTGTCTGCAGAAGCCTTTACTTTCTTCTGTGGACACATTTGCAGAAGTCTTTACTTTCTTCTGCGGACGCATTTGCAGTTTCCAAGGAATATCTTGTGCTAAGCTGCCAAGAAGGCCAACAGCATCCTGGCATGCATCAAGAACAGTGTGGCAAGCAAGAGCAGGGAGGTGATTGTACCCCTGTACTCAGCACTAGTGAGGCCTCACCTTGAGTACTGTGTTCAGTTTTGGTCCCTTCATTACAGGAAGGATGTTGAGATACTGGAACAGGTTCAGAGAAGGGCAACAAAGCTGGTGAAGGGACTGGAGAGTT
>JANHGL010007350.1:7256-33625 GCA_024611195.1 Ceyx melanurus | reverse complement strand
GAGGGGGGGAATTACATAATTTATGTATTTATTTATAAATATTTCTAAATTTATTTATAAATTCTACTCTATAACCTGTCTCTGATGTCGGCCTGCAGTGATTACTTGGCTCTAGGGGCACTGCCAGGGGGAGTTGGTTGGGTCTTGGAAGGTTTGAGTCTGCGGGGGTCAACAGGAGGCTTTATTTGGGCCTGGGGGCGTCCTGGAGGGGAGTTATTTGGGTCTTGGGGGTGTTATTTCCGTCTGGGGGATTCGCCAGGATGTTTTATTGTGGTCGGGGGGCAACGTGGAGGGGGTGTCTTTGGGTCTTGGGGGGTTTATTTGGGTCTGGGGGGGACGCCACCACCGAAAACCTCCTTCACATCTGCTCTGTAAGAATGCTGTAGTCTTCAAAGAAAGCAAGTGTTAATTGTGCAGTTTGAAGAGAACAGACTCCTAAATATTGTTTTTGAATATGTGCAACAGCAGGTTACTATTTCATCTGACAGATACTTAAATAAAATCCTCCACCTACAGGCTGAATTAGAAAAATATTTTTATTTACAAGAGTAAATAATATAGTGCAAGAAGAGTGGATGTAACCCTCAATAATGCATAGATTGATTCAAATTTTATAGTCTGTGATCTACATCATTTTGGAGAGGTGCATGCACACCTGCTTGAAAGGTCAGACTTTTCATACAGCCACTTACCAGACAGCTTTAAATCAGAGAAGGCATTTGCACTCCATACTTATTTTCCATATATCCCATCTAACATTTATCAAATAAACTGTCACTTAAACAGGTGTCTTTAAGAGTTACTGTAGAACATTAGATAAATCTTTGCCAATACCTATGGAAGAATCAAAAAATAGATTGTTTATTCACATTGTGTCACCTGTTCACACTTAAATATTCTTTTATTATTTATTATGTAATAAGAAACTCTTTCAGCTCTTTCGGCTCTTTGCAGGGCCGAAACATTTTGCTGCATCCAACGAGGAGGGGCTGACAAGTATGAAACTTTAACCAAGGGGTAGCCAGCAGAACTCCTATTGCAAGATCATATTTTTATTTCAAAACAAAACACTTTTGCATCAAAGAGTCAGGATGGAATATAAGACAAAAAAAAAAAAAAAAAAAAAAAAAAAAAAAAAAAAAAAAAGCAAGCATGTACCTAAGACCTGGCTGGTGTGCCTGGAATTTGGATATTGCTGGTGGCTGGGATTCACTTGTAAGTAATTTCCATGCTTCCAGCTTGGAAAACTCTGGTAACTTCACCAGTGAAATAAACTCAAATGCAGTAAAGGCAATTTAGTAAGATATTAGATATGTGAGTAAACCATCAAAACCAGTGGGAGGTCTGCTCATACTTCAATTTGGGGAAGACTTTGCACGTTTCCTTCTTGTCCTTCAGTGAAATTCAGTATGATCGTGTGTTGGGTATAGTGAGATAATCTGCATTATCTGCATTATCTATTTGGAGTCTTCAATAAATTATGGGAACGGTTTTCCTCTACAGTGGCTAAAGGAGATAAGTGAATTTCCCTTGAGTTTTGGCTTTTGGACTGCATTATTAATGCCACTGTTAGGGTTGGCTGCAAGTTCTTTGTAGTTGTGCATATCCCATATTTCCAACGGGACATCAACCTCAAGAAAACTACACTTCAGCTTGTAACAAGGGGATTCTGAGGGTTTGGCTCCTGCTGTGTTGAATC
This sequence comes from Ceyx melanurus, assembly GCA_024611195.1. Classification (NCBI taxonomy): domain Eukaryota; kingdom Metazoa; phylum Chordata; class Aves; order Coraciiformes; family Alcedinidae; genus Ceyx; species Ceyx melanurus. Next base: position 31,926 of record JANHGL010007350.1, on the reverse strand, counting down.
ATTTGAATGTGCAGACTCATCTTGCTGTATTAGTCTGGTCGCATCCTCGCTGCTGTTCATTGAAGAAGGTGGTGCAGCTGCCAGTGGTTCTGATCTTGTTCCAGAAGAACTATGGGCTTCAGAAAAACATCAACAACAACTATTCAGAAAGACCCCACTGCATCTAGGAAATCTACTCATCAATATTTAAGTATTATATGGGTATAAAATTACATGTAAGGATAATACTTGAAGGTTGAAAAATAGCGAAAGGCATATAACTGTAACTTTAACTATATACTCTGTACCCATGTAGTATGATTCCCAAGTTACAGAATTTGTAGCTAGCTAGTAAGAAAAGAAAGCAGAGTTTCAGAATTATTTCCATAGATTATTATTCACAGCTACACATCTTAAATGCTAGCTAGGAATTATAAAATTCGAATATTATTTCTGTATCAAATGATATTTTTAGTTTTAGTACTATTCATCATAGGTGTAAAGTCAATATGGAAAGTAATTTTTTTCTGCATTTTATTTCAGAAATACATCAGAAACCAGTATTTTCTGACATAGGCTTCAACTGCCTACTGAGATTAACCACGATATAAGGAAACGTATTTAGCAGAATAAATTCTTTTCATAACTGGCAGTATTAATCTCATAATGTCCCAATCAAGAAGTGAAACACTTGTTTAAAGCAGGGAATGCTTTTTAAATTATTACATTATTTTTGTATGTGATGGGTTTTTTTTTCCCCTTTCCCAAGCAATGTAGTTTTGTTTCTTGTATCTCTGTCAATATGCTAAAAAAAAAAGAGTTTTAACAGACTGAAGGCTGGCATTTGGTTTTCTGTCCCTTACTATTCCCTGTCCCATCAGAAAAGAGAACATACAACAGGTATTTACAGGTTTGTCAGGAGGAGTCTGCAAATGCTGACTAAATGTATTTACTGGTTCTGTTACTGGTCTAAAAAAGCTGAACTGTCTCCTAAATTACTCCAATGTAACAGTGAAAGTGAAACTCACTTTTTCTCCCACCTTGTATCTCAATGGATCCAAGTCATACTCACTGAGTGTTGCAGACATAATATATTAAATCAAAGCCATATTATTGATACTGCATGTTGAGAGATGGGTAATAATCTCTTATTTCAACTCAGAATCTCCTGCAGTTAATGCTTTTAGTAGGAATCTCCTTTATTAAGGGATATTCTCCAGAAACCAACAGTTTTAAACCTATGTCTCATTTCATCCACATCTTTTCCATTATCAAAAAATAACTTGCACACCTAAGAAGCTGCTTTTCAGAGGTACCTCTAACAAATCTAGAATCCCTGCTTTTATTTCATATGTAAATTTAAAAATCAAATAATTTTTTTAAAAAATACTCCCTTCTTTGGTTTTACTGTGACAAATACTTACAAGATAAGGACTGAAAATACTGCACTGCAAATGCAACCAGAATTGATAAAAGAAAGGTTCCCATGAAGTAGATCTGTGACAGTAAGTTAAAAAACATTAATTAGAGCAGTGCAAACCCAAGGTAGTGCTGCACATGAACTGTGCATACATCAGAGGAGCAATACATACCAGAGTACATTGTACAATATTGTTCCAGGAAACTCTCATGTAAAAATAAAGCAATGCTAAGGAGCATGGACTAATTGATTCTTGGTTACTATTATTCCAGCACCTATGAGAGAAGATTAGAACACCTCATTAGTCCTCCTCTACAGTTTGGTGGCATCTGTCATCTGGGGATCACAAGTGGGTTTGCAGCAAACTTCAGTAATCCAGAAATCCAAGCAGATATTCTCATCATTGTCTTACAGATGGTGAAGTAAAAACTAACAGAAATTCCAGAGGAATTTAATTAAGCACAGAATACCTTATCCTAGGAGTGTATTTTCTTTTCTTACTAGTCAACAACAGGTCTAAACATCCAGGCTACCCCTGCCAATCAGTCACAGTACAGGGTCATGTTCAAGATCCTTCGTTCTAACTGATGCAAGTCAACAGCTGTAGGACTTGACTTGAGATGACATGTAACAAATTTAGTTGCCTGTGCTGGCCACTGGTGCCTAAACCCCCTTTAGAGACAGTGGAGTCAGAGCTTGAAGGGTGCTGTAGCTGACTAGCTATGAGACACCTCTTGTTGGGTGAGCTGAGCAGCTTCCTGAGCTCCATCAATTAGGACTTCACCTACTAATGAAATTTAGACAGCTAAAGCACAGGCAGCTATTTTAAGCTGATTCTTTTCTACTAAGCTGAGAAAGGAAGGGTAAGGAGGGTGCATATATACACACATATAAAAACCCTCTAGAACGGAAAAAAAAATTATATGTATGCAAACGTACATGCCCTTCTGGACAAAAGTGTATGATGATGGGAAAATCCTGCATCACTATCAACTCTGGACTCGCTCTCACTGCAAAGCAGGGGGATTCAGCCCGAGGGAAGGCAAAATTCAGGCTCCATTTTACAATCCCAGATGGACCAGCTGGTCCAAATGCTCTATTTATCTGGCTGGCAATTTCACATGGAGTGGAGGTAATCTAGGCTACAAATTCAGGTTAACTGCAGTGAAGAACAATTTCAGCAGATTGTTGGTGAATTGACAAAAGAGGTTTTAATGTGGCATCGTCTCCACTTTTTGAGGGTCACGCAACACTCACTAGCAAAGCAGAAAATGAACTGTGCATTCTTGGTTCACAGGCTCATATATTAACTGTTAGCACATCCTTCTTTAAATGTCTGAAAAGGAATTCCATAAAGCCACCAGGTAATCTGTAAAGCTTCCCATTTTCACTGTTCTGTACTAGAACCAGAGGTCTCTCATTAAGAAAAAAAAAAAAAAAAGAGAAGAAACTATATAGAAATTGTCAGTGTCTAACTTAGCAACTAAATACGTAAAATTGGAAAAGACCTCCCAGAACATTAAATCCAGTCCCTGCTATTTCAGGTAACCACATATAATCAGGTCTCTTTAACACACATAAACTCAAATATATTTAGGTAATTTAAGCATTTCAAGCATGTTGACCTTAACCTGCCTTATATCATAAAAGTGAACAAAGGTAATGATTACAGGAGTTGCTGTTCTCCAGAGGAAACTCTAATCAAATGGAAAACTTGAAGAGGTTGATAAAGGGGAAAAAAAGACTTACCTGTAATAGAGTTCCTGCAGAAGTGATGCATTACTAGAATGTAGTGCTTGATCAATTTCCAAGTGGTCCAGAATGTATGAAGGTATGGAGTTGCCCTCTTCTATGGCAAGGGCCAAATTAAAGAAACCCTAAAAGCAAAAAAGCATACATGCTTTTTAACAATTACATTTTCAGTTGTATATTTAAGGTCCACTGCAAGCATCAAGTAGCTAAATAATTATAACTGTCTTCTATAAATTCATTTAGTATGTAATCCTCACTGAATAAATCGTTAAGAGCCTTTGCTCCTACCCATGCTCACAGATAAATACAGAAGATGCAAAAGCATTAACATTCATTTGTTGTGATGTCATTTATGATGTAGAAAACATGTGGAAGAAAGATCTAAGCTTTCTCATTTTTAGTAGCTCTGTGATCACAGCCACCATAGCGAGCTGTACGCTTTACTAGGGAAATATGACTGAAAGCAGAAATGGATTCCTACTCTGTCACTGTTTAATTCCCTTCCACCCAGCTCTATGGATCAACAGCAATCTGAATAGCGAAATTGAGAGCAGAAATCCCCTCAAGACAATTTGGGTCCTTATTCTTACAATTTTGCCTACTTGGACAAGTCTTAGGCATCCCTGTGTCTCTTCAGAGCCATGCAGATGAACAAGACATGTTATTACAGGACTTCCCATTAGTTTGTCTTTCATACTTCAAAGTAACTGAATCTTTTTTTTTTTTTTTTCCCCTTTGCTATTTTAGCAGTCATGCTTTGTCCCAGTATTCTCAAAACAAAACCCAACTATGCTACTTCTAATAAATTCACATACCAGATACTGTCTGAGGACATTGTCACAGGGTCAGGGAGAACAGTATATTGCACCAAGGAAACTTCAGGAGGGTCTGAGAGCAGGAAACTCTTGTGTTGAAACACTGCATGTCTTTGGTAATGTGATATGGTTTATCTTATAATTACAAAGCATTTTAAAATTAAGCTTTTGTTGGCAGGCTGAACATAATTCACCCTAGGAGTCACTCCATATACCAAGGGAAATGGGCCAGACTTCTTGTTTATATCCTAAAATAGCAGAGGATTGGACTGGAATACAACTCAGCAGTCTACTAATTCTTCAACGTGCAACAGCAAAAATACCAAGGTGAAAACAGAATCAATTGTGCCAAGGTAGGGTAGCACTGAATCAGACTGTTCCCCTTTATCTCTGGAAACAGCCCCGTTCCAGGACTGTCCATCTATGTTACATTTCTCTTTCATTACCATGAAACAGCAGCTACTGACTCATAATGTATTTTGAAATAACTGTAACTTATTCAAGCAGGTTTCTTCAGGGCAGATGTAGCCAAGCAGAACAGCCAGTCTCAGATAAATTCTCAGATGGTACTAAACTCTGATGTTTTCTGAGCACATTAGAGCTGCAGACCCACCTGAGAATCTCCCTCTAACGCAGCCTGTGCGTACATCCGCAGGGAGAGCTCGAGGTCTTTAGACTGGTTCTGGTAACCATAGTAGTAGAAATCACCCATCTTCAAATAAGCTGTAGAAGAAACCAGTAGCAGGTCATTTAGAGTATTTGTAGAAATAGAATTAAGCAACTATTAGTGTGATGGGGAAGTTAGTCATTCTATTTAAAGCCCCACATTAAAAAAAAAAGGGTGCTCTTTCTCTGTGGTTGTCTCTATGGGTACTTTACACAAGCCTGCCTACTGAAAACATTTATCCTGGATGAAATTTCTCATGGTTTCTCACTGATGAATGTAGCAAATGATAATGCTACTTCTACAAAAACTGAGACTTAGACTTTATACTACATTCCTTCTTCACTGGCTGGATCTGTCCTTGGGTAACCCACAAACTTTTTATTCAGGTTAGCCCTAATAACTTTGTCAGGCTTAAAACCATGTTGCCTGTTTGTTCTGTACCTGCCACTACGGTGGCTGAACCCAACTCCAAAATAACAGAACTTTGCTAATTATAATTTCATTAGTTTCAAGGCCAACCCAACCATGGACAACGTCAGGAATAGGATTTTCCTGGTCTAAAAAGAAGGAATGCCCTGCAAGCATTTCACAAATACCCACCTGTGACACTGGACAGCAATGTGTGCCAGCACAGTGGGCACTGACCTACTCAGGAGCAAGCATGACATTGCACTAGTCTGTGCTAAAGAGTAAAATCTCCCATGGCTGCATCCACACTTATCTGACCTAAGCTTTCCCCAAATGGTTTGAAACACTTCTACATCTTGCTTTGTGTATCTACAGCAGCTGCCAAGAAATCCCACCTGTTTTTACAGTGGACTATAGCAGAACATTTCCAGAAAGCAAGCTGGTTACTGAACCAACAGCAAAGGACTATGTGGACAGGCTGGTACAGAGTGGAAGGCCTTTAATTCTGTAGTGAATTATCAAGAAGAGTGATGAAGAAGAGTCAATCATACCAACTGCATCATTCCAGCCCTTGCCTGGAGAGCAATCCCACAACAGGCAGTGGCTTGAGGTCACTCTGTGTTGCACTAATCATGTAGCCCTGGTAATCTCTGCTTACAATGCTAGTCTCTATCCCAGGCTCAACACTGGGGATTTGGTCCTCCACTGCTGCAAAGAGTGGTTGTCCCCTTATGTTACTTATGTGAGGAAGTAATAAAATCCTTCCCCTGTTGAATCCAGCAAGTCTCCTCTCCTTCACTCGAATAAAATCTCAGTCTCACCTCACGAGCCTGACTGTACAAAGATTCTCTAATGTGAGATGTACCAGAGGACCTGTCAAAGGGTCAACCAAACTGCACCTCTCTAAGGCATCTACAGACTCCTCATGGAAGGCAACAGGGTTTGTCATCTCCTGTGGCTTCACGCTGTATCAATGTGGTGCTCGGTTGCCATGTTGCTGTGCCTTTAAATGAGCAGCCTGAATTCTTTCAACACTCCACTTTGCCATGTGCTTACTACAAAGAACTTAAACCTTCCTGTAAGACAATCAGATCAATGTTGTCAAATACTGAATAGCTCTTTCTAAGGCACCAAAATGAGTCAGTCACTAAGGTCACAGATGTAGTAAAATTTAAGACCGGAGGAATGTATCTTACATGTAAAATAAACTTTTTTTTCCTTTTAAACAGAGAATCCTTTAGTTATCCAAGGTAAGCTGTGCCAATGTTGATAAACTCTGTACCCTAACAGAAAAAATTGTAGTAAATTAGATAAGGAATCCTTTAGCCTTCATAAATTTCTCATGACTCAATTACGATATGGAATAATATTTGCTTTTGGATTTTCTCTTTGATAAACTGAACAGCATGACCTCCTGAAGTCTACTGCTATCGTTTTTTTTCTTAAGCCTTGAATCAATGGCTCAGGTTCCTAAATATCTAGCCCCTTCTCAAGACTTAATTTTTTAATTTTACTTTATTCAAATTTTATCCAATTTATGCCATAAAAATGAAATTCTCAGAAAAGCTGTGCTGAAATACAATACTTAAAAATATCTTTCCCCCAATAATCAAAACACTAAAATGGAAATGTATGATAAGCAGAGATTATTCCTCCCTTAACTTGATCACTCACACAGAAGTTGTAATAAAATTAGTTTTTGAAATGAAAAGAAAAAAGGTAAACTTCAAATTCAGGAAGAAATCATGATACATACCAAATGATGGTGCACTAACTTGAGAAACAGATAAATTGTAGTACCTCCAAACACAGTCAATTGCTAGGTATTTCCTTGCTAGGTCCTGGAAAATAACATTAGTCAATTTATAGAATAGATAAAAGACTAGGATCACATTATTATAAAGTGCTGCTTTTAGGAGAATGAGTTGCGGACACATTTACTTACTGGTCTTTCTTCACAGATGTGTGCTAAATTTGACTGTGACACTTCAATCCCAGTTTCAGCTGCTAAAACGTAATGCAGCAGAGCTTCGTGCCTAATATCAGACAAAACACATCAGTGAAAAACTTAACAAAAATACCATGCATTTTATCTGTAGTGAAAAAAAAACCACTAAAATGATAAAATCACCCAAGGCAGAAATGTTGGTGCAAGGCTGACATGAGGCTGGCAAGCCCAGGAAACAGCTGCATCTACTGGCAGTGCTTGGTGCAAGGAGCCAGGCTGGATCTCAAGAGCCTGCAGTGCTCTCTCTGTGTATTGAACTGTTGAATTATGGGTCAGTTCCTCCTTCCCTTTATGGCAGTGGGTGTTTTGTTACCATTTCAGTGGTTCTGCTGTTAGTGGGTTATTTCTGAGGTGATGTCCCAATGTTAATTATTTTATCATGCTACAAAGTAAATGAAAAAAAAAAAATTAACTTGAACAGAACAAACGTACCATGAAAGTTCCAGATAAGCATTGAGAGCTTTTCTGATGACATGACCCAAGTAGCCATTCTTCTCTGCAATGTGTTTTGCCCACCTGTAGAAAAGAACAAACAATAAACAATGAACAGCTGTGCTCCAGTAATGTTATTCCGACTCACACTGACTCAAACGGCACAAAAGGACATAGGATCAGCTTCTGACTTTGTCCACAAGTAAAACTATGGGATTTCACAGTAATTGGTGCATCGGTCTTGTAACTGCTGACCAAACGAGAACATTTTGTACATTCATCTCCATAAGCAACACTTCATAGTTTTTCTTGGCAAAATTATTTTCTTTTTTTATCTCTTTTTGTTTGGTTGGGTTGTTTTTTGTTTTGTAAGGAAACAACAAGTTAGTAAGTGCTATAACTAATTACCTGACTTTTTCTTGATGCAAAATACCACTTCTACCATATCAGGAGCCTGGTATTTCTCGCACATCAAATAAGCACAGATTTGTTAGGTACAGCCTCTCTGAGTTGTTACAATCTCTACAACTTGTGCCAGAAAAAAAAAGTACTAAAAATATTCAGCATCTCTCAAAATTAACTGGTCATTTAAATACTACATATGGATCAAACTTTGCAACAGAAGAACCTTTTGACGAGGAGACAGAATCTTAGCATAGTTTGGATTGGAAGGGACATCGCAACTAGAGCGGGTATCTCACAGTCCCATTCAACCTCACCTTGAATATTTCAGGGATGGGGCTTTTACCACCTCTCTGAGCAATCTGTTCCAGTGTTATACCATCCTCAGCATAAAATCTTTATTCCACTTAGCTAGTTTAAAACTGTCCTCTTGTAGTTTAAAACCATTATCCCTTGTCCTGTTGCAATGGGTCCTGCCATCTTTCTTATAGGCCCCTTTAAGTACTGAAAGGCTGTAGTAAGATCTCCCCTGAGCCACCTCTGGGCTGAATGACCACAGCTCTCCCAGCCTTTCCTTCCAGAAGAAATGTTCCAGCCCTTCGATCATTTTTATGGCATTCCTCTAGACCCATTCCAACTGATTTGTGTCCTTCTTGTCCCGAGGGCTCCAGAGATGGACATGGTACTTCAGGTGAGGTCCCACCAGAGCAGAGAGGCAGAATCACCTTTGATCTGCTAGCCATGCTTTAATGCAGCCCAGTATACAACTGGCTGCCTGGACTATGAGCACATATTGCCAGCTCATGTCCAGTTTTTCATCCATCTGTAGCTTTCTCAGCAGGACTGCCCTCAATTCTGTCATCCCCCAGCCTGTACTAATACTGGGGGTTGTCCCAACAATGCGTAGGACATTGCACTTGTCCTAGTTGAACTTCATGAGGTTCATGCTGGCCCACTTCTCAAACTTGTCTAGGTCCCTCTGCAGGCAGCTTGGTAAGCACCGTGAAGTACAAGATATTTAGACTATGGATTTAAAAATCACCGATAATCAAAATAATCCCACCGGAAAGATATTCTCCTTTAACAAATGGTTTTGTTCCTTACATTACAGCTTTTTCTGGATCTCTAGGGAATTCTTCCATATTTCCAGTGATGTAGTACAGAGAACATCGTAAAGTTCCTTCTATATGTCCTCCTTGGGCAGCTTTATAGAAGTAGCGTGCGGCAACTGTCTGTGAAGAAACATGACACAATCAGCAACTTTGCATCATTAATCTTTATTAAGTTTTGCTTCCCAGGACTCATTTTGTTAAATGAATTACAAGAGGCAACTGGCTCATGAGGGCTCATGAGGGCTGGTTTAACTCATTTTAATGTACCTATGAGAAATTAATTCCTTTCTTCTAAGTTTTCAATAGTTTAGGTTGGAAAAGGGCTTTGAAAAACATAAATTCTGGTAATATATGGAACGTCAAATAGAAAAGTGTCTAAATACATAACTAACACCTGTTAGCATACCAGTCTGGCATGCACTGACAGAAGCGTAGGGAGATTATCTTCTAGGTCCCTTCCAACCCTTAGTATCTGTGAATCTGTGAATAAGTAAGGGGTGCTGGAGAAGAGACAGAGAACAGGACTAAGTGAAGGCTGGGGAGCCACAATGCTCAGTCTGTCCAGCAGTGCACAACCACAGCAATCAAGCCTCCAAAACTGGCTCATAAAAGAGAACACAGCATTAAGTAGGCCAGGCCAGAGCTGCAGAAGCAGGAGAGCTCTGTGACCCTCCCTCTGTATAACCCTCAGAAATGGTCATCTGTAATGTAAACCAAAGCAGCATAGAGCCTGAAATTATTTATTTCGGGAAATTTTTAACCACTGATACATGTTTTCTGTGACTTCAGCATGGACTTCACAGCTGTCACAAAGTACTTCTCCTTGCCCATGACTTTCATAGAATAGAATCATAGAATGTCTTGGTTTGGAATGGACCTCTAAATGTTGCCCAACCCTGCAGTCAGCAGGGACATTCTCAACAAAGAGGGTGCTCAGAGCCTCATCAAGCTTGACCTTGAATGTCTCCAGGGATGGGCCTCCAACACCTCTCTGGGCAACCTGTTCCAGTGTTCCACTACCCTCACAGTAAAGAACTTCTTACTAATATCCAGGCTAAATCTACCCTTCCCTGGTTTAAAACCATTGCCCCTTGTCCTGTTGCTACAAGCTCTTAAAAACAGGCCTTCCTCAGCTTTCTTGCAGGCCCCCTTCAGATACTGGAAGGCCACTTTAAGGTCTCCCTGGAGCCTTCCTTTCTCCAGGCTGAACAAGCCCAACTCCTTCAGCCTATCCTTGTAGAAGAGGTGTTCCAACCCTCTGATCATTTTCATGGCCCTCCTCTGGACCTGCTCCATCAGGTCCAATATTTTGGTGGATAAAGAAACATGGGCACTTTAAGGTGTACTCTTATAATCACACCACTCTGTAATGTATTTTTGTCCCCTGGGAAGAAAAATGTGTCTGCCAAATGCACATGCTGGCGAGCACTGCTGCTGTTGGCAGCAGAAATGCTCACTGTATGGAGAATGGAGTTAAATCCAGGTGGTAGCTGGTCACAAGTTGTGTTCCTCAGGGCTCAGTGCTGGGACCACTTCTGTTTAATAACTTTATCAAAGCTCTTGATGAGGAGATAAGAGTGCACCATCAGTAAGTTTGCAGACAACACCACACTGGGTGGACTGTTGATCTGCTTGAGCAGAGGGAGGCTCTACAGAGGAACAAGACAGGTGGGATCAATGGGCCAAGATAAATTGTATGAGCTTCAACAGGGCCAAGTGCCAACCGCTGCACTTTGGCCACAACAACCCCAGGCAACACTACAGGCTTGGGGAGGAGTGGCTGGAAAGCTGCCATATAGATGGGATGCCTGGGGATGTATATGGCTTAGTGGTGGAGTTGGTAGAGTAGGGTTAATGGTTGGATTTAATGATCTTAAAGGTCTTTTTCAACCTTGATGATACTATATACTTTCCAATTTAAAGTGAAGAGAAACCAAAGAGATCAAATGATTATCCTGGCTGCTGTCACTGGAAGGAGAAAAGCAGAAGCAATTCCCGGAGTCAAACATGCACCAGGTTTGTTTCTAAATTAAAGGAACACAAACACATGCACAGAAGTATGTCAGATAGTTGAGTAACATCCCTCTCTCTAACCAGTTTGACTGAAGTTCCAAGTAACACCCTTTTTTTTGTGATAAAAGTTATCAATACCTGACTCAGAGTGAACACAGCAGTCACAAGAATGAAGCAAAAATGTATAAACTGAGTCCTAATGTAAGAAATACTACTATTAAATATTTACTCACTTGATTTCTACCAGGTACTCCAGGGTAAATCCCATCTAAATAAAGGACACCAAGGTTGTATGATGCATCTGGATTTCCCAACTCTTCAGCAATTAACCAGTGTTCAGCTGCTTTTCTGTAGTCTCTTCTAAAATTGTGGTAGTACCAACCCAATCCATTCACTGCCTGGGGCAAGCCCTGAGGGTAGATGAAGTCTCAGGTCACACATTTGATTCTGCTTTTGGTCACTTTGCAAACTTTGGGCATTCACATGACCTTGCCTAGATTCTAGATATCTGGCATAAGGATCCAGCCAAAATGGTGCTCATCTGGGACTAAAGAATATAAAGCTTTGCTGGCTTTTCTTCACACTATTCTTCTTTGTGCCCTCACACCGAGAGGAAGGAGTGAGACTCAAGTGCTGTCTTATTCTACAGAGTCACAGCTGTGTCTGCACTGAGATTTGTACTCATTGACAAGAAGAGACTATGGCAGTTCTTCACCCGTTTCCTTTGCAAAGCCGAAATGGGGTACCTATTCTTGTGAGCTCCCACAACCTGGCTGATAGGATTACCAATCAGAAAACCCACTTCTTTTAAAGTAGACCATTTCCCTAAGAATAAGTAGGAAGTAATAACCATAGAACTTTGTGATGCTGTTTTCAGAATGTATTTGACCATCATCACACAAATCTTTATAAGAAAGTGTTTTGCATCAACAGTTATGAATTGAGAAGTCTTCCTAGGACAGATTTTATTTTGGCTGCAATGAGTCACTGTCTCCTAGCATAAACTGGTGGATCATATGGTTCTAAGAACTCCAGCAGTTCAAATTACTCAGTACCAATAAACATGAACATGCTATTTACTCCTATTTTATTATGTATGCTTAATAGCAACCATGCCAGAACAATGACATAAGGTTAAAAACTATGTCTAAGTGCACAAATACAAGTGATTTTCTTGCTACTTTTGGCTTCTACTCTAAAGTCTACTTCTGTAATCTCTGTAGAAAGAACTGCATGCTACTGGGACTTATAAGGCCCTCTGGAAAAGGATTTCTCTTTCTTTCAGCTTTAGAGAGTATTATTAACTTATCCATTAAACTGTAAAAGCAGTTAAACTTTTCAATCATTGTGGTGTTACTTTTGTATAGAACATGTGAACTGTAGCATAAAATCATGTATCTGGGTTCAAGGACAGTAAGGAATTTGTTGTCTCTAGGAAGCTTCTTGGAATCTGTTCCTCAGATCCTTAGCGAAGGGAATTTTGATTTCACTGGGAAAGCCACTCCGTTCATTTAAGCCTCACCCAAACAGGCAGTATAACAGGTAGTCTCTCCTGTTTGAAAGGAATGACACAGCCAGAACAATTCTGATGGGTGGTCAGCAGTTAAGTCCCACTGTCAGTAATTTAACTAGCTCTGTTTCTAGAGCTGGGAAGGTATTCAAGGTCTAGCTACTCATCTTTTTAAGGACCAGATCGTGGCCTGGGTAATCTGACTGTAATAGACCACTAAATGGAGTGAGACTCCTCTTCTCTGGGGTGCCTGTCAATGTTTTCCCCCAGCTCTCATGCTGCAGGAATAAATCACCACTCAGTACAGACCATGAAAGCACAATCCCCATCTGAATTTTCCCTCTTTTTTTCATTCACATTACAAATTAAAGATGCTCTGTTATTATAGCAAAGCCTGCTGGCATGGTCCATCGATGATAAGAGTCACCTCTATCTCACTCTAGAAAGATCACTTGTCAAAACCTCAAGCCTGGCAGGCACTCCTATGAAAAAACATCTAGTATGGTCTAGAAGAAAATGCTTAGGAACATGAGGCAAGAATATACTATTGGCTCAATCTGTAAGTATAAAGTTAACTATCAAGTTCCAAAAAGATGCAGGTAGAGAGAATTCATGTTCTTCCATTACGATTTTGGCTGATTTTGAGTAGTCTAGTCTCCCAATTTGGCAAAACAGGGCTTTCAGCAATGTCTTCATGATGAAGACACTACAAGAAGCAATCAGTATTTATGCAGAGTTACTGTAATAGGCATGTTATATAAATCAGAGTTCACTATTATTAGCACTTGATATAGAAGTTTTACAATAAAATATTTGTCACATTTTTACCTTGGCTGCTGCTTTCTTCATCAATTCCAAAGCAAGTTTTGTATTCTTTTTCACACCTTGGCCCTAGGAAATGGATATGTGAAAAAATCTCTGTTTACAAATACAGGCTGATTCACATGTACACATTCGTAATGCATTGAAACATTTATATTATTATTATTATTATTATTATGTGATATTCAGCTTCAAACAGCTACAACAGGGAAAAAAACCCAAAAACAAAACAGCTCTGTACTCATCCTTTATTCACAGCTGTAAAAAAATCTCACTGAATATAGTCATAGTAAAAAAGACTATGGATGCTCATAATTAACACAAGACTGAAGCAAGCATTTCATAGAGAACAACCCTGCACTGTGAAGGGAATGAGATAAAGACCCAACAGTATCATGGGTATCTCTAACTGTTAGTGCTGTTGAGTCTCTTATGGGTGACGCTGCTCATTTGACTCAGGTGGGGTTTTGCCTGAGTTTAGCCTCTGCTGTCTACTGCTTCTAGCAAGGAAAAAGGGGAAAAGTTACTGCAGAGACTATATAATTTCTACTAAAAAGAAATAAATAAAATCCCAGAGATCTAATAAAGGGCATTCTAAGAAAGGATCCAACTTTCACCTCCATCTCTACACCAAGGTTAGATTTTTGAGGTGAGAAGCCATGAGGAAAAAATATGATCCACGATTTAGGTGGTCTTTTGATCCTGAATCTGGCTAGGAACAAAGTGACCAAACTGTTTTTAATTTGCTCTTTTTAAGATTTCTGTACATATCTGCTAAAAATAATCATTAACTTCATAACCATCAACTGATTCTCAGAATAAATCTAAAAGCACTGCAGTGTGTCACTGCAGAAAACTTACATCCATATCATGGGAATAATTTAAGTGAAAATATGAAACATCACTTGCCTTAAATAACACTATGGCATAATCATATATTAACACTGGATCTTCAGTCTCTATTGCACCCTTTGCATACCATTCTATTGCAGCTTCAGGATTTTTTGCCACTCCTTGTTGGCCCCAAAACAGCATCTGAGCCAACCGTTGCTAAAAGAAAACAAATAAGCACTTGAGTTACAAATGCTAGCACTGAAACTGGGATTGCAGCAGTAGTTCAGGCTCAAATGGATTTTAAATATGTGAAGAAACTAGTTATGAGTCTTCAACATTCTGAAAACAATTGGTTATCAGGAATATTTAGAAGGCTTCCCAGTGATGAAAACTACTAATATTAAATCTACAGCAGGTTTGTTTTTAACAGCTGTCAGTTAAAAGTTCCAAGTCTGGATTGATTTAAGTGCAGAGGTAAAGTGATAAAGACAGATCTGATACATGCAAATGGCTTAGTATTACAACATATGGCTTCTGGTTTTAGATCAGCAGCAATAACTGCACCATGTCAAATACAAACCCAATCGGAGAAGGAGGTTGCTAAGTCTTGACAGCTCTTCCCTTTTGCCTTGCATTACTGCTATAGCTTTTTGCATGCTTACTGGATATTATCAGACAGAAATATGGGTAACATGTATTACTTTATACCTGTGCAGCTGCATTTCCTCTTGTTGCTTCATGTTTTAACCACATAAATACATCACCATTTTCTTTTGTTTGGGCTTTTAGCAGTTCATCATCCATTAGCCTTACAGTTTCAACAAATGCCTGAAGGATACGTGAAGAGAAAATATTTATTACAAAACTAATTCATACATCTGCCACCAAAATGAAACTGTTGACCCTAAAAAGCTGTGATTGGTTCTGGGATTTAAAATTCTCACCACCCCTGTGTTGGCCAGTTCATTAAGAACCATCCTTACACCCACTGTAAGAACCATCTACTGCTTTGTAAGTCCACTCTACACTGGAAGATATGCCAAGATGTCAACAACTGGAAAAAAAAAACGCAAGTTACCTTTGTGTTTTTAAAAGCACTTAATAATGGCAAAGAAGTACTTTCAAGCCTTTTAAGGTTTTTTTAGTTTCTACAGAAATCTCTCTTAAAACGTTCTAAAAAAAGCTGGCAGGAAGCTTGATGAAGACTTGCCCTACAGCACACTTACCTAGATAACTGTTTGCTGATTTTTAGCTCTTCAGCAATCAATTTATTATTTTTTTTTTTGTACAATCATAACTATTTCTGATAAGCCAAGATTCCAGTACTGGCCTACCTTTAGAATTTCCAGATAAAATTGTTACCTTCTGTTTGGCAGGTCATTCTAAAATCATTTTACTGTAACTTTATCTCATCAAATAGCTATTTAACAGTCAAATCTTTACTTTTTATTATGGAAAAGGTGTAAGTATGGAGAGGACAACTCACCTTTTGCATGAACTTCATGATGTTTGCCTAATGAAAGACAGCAGTTGCTTTATAAACATATTCAATTGTATTGGTCATTAAAAATCTGAGTGAGGATTTAGGGCAAAAGAGTAACACTTGGACTTTACTGAAAGATAGGCATGTGGACAATTCTGAGAATTTGAGCCTAATTTTGGTTTCCCTCTTGCTATGAAATGGAGTAATGATATCTACATGTAATCTGGAGGACCCTGAAACAATCACAAAATCACAGAATGGCTGAATTTGGAATGGACCTTTACCAGTTACTTAGTCCAACACCCCTGCCACAGGCAGGAACATCCATCAGAGGAGCTAGAATTTGAAAATCAAGACAAAAATGTTCTGACCATATAATTAGTATTAATATATGAAAAGTCATTTGCACAGAAAACATATTCAGATACACTGAAGTCTTTTACCTGTTCCCCTTTTATATTGTGTTGATCCAACGATGTCTTTATTGCAATATTACTGTAGTACGCATATGACAGCTCCAAATCAAGTAGATAATTATTAATGCCTTGGTAATGTTTATAGCCAAGATTCATCACAGCAAGTCTCTCATTTCCCTGAGCACCAACCAAACTGTACAGCAGTCCCTGGCAAAAATCAACGGACATAAACAAAAGTTAATTTACTGCACATCCCACATTTGAGCACCTTGGTGGAGATTTACAGGGAACAGTGTTCATACTGGTAGCTGATATACTAACTATACCATATAAACACAGCTACAGAATCATGCACAGCCCTGTAGTTAAAACGTCTTTTATATGTACAGAAAGATTTGAAAGAAAAACTAGACTCTCTAAATATTTTTCAAGCATTGGACTTTTTCTGCCACCACTAGGTATGCAGCAATTTTTAATGTCATTTTATTATAGTGTTGATTATACTCTGACACTTTTTTTATACTCAGCAGTGACTTAAGTACTCTCACTGATGTCAGCTGGAGTTTTCACACTGAATTTGGTGGAAACATATGGAAGCAAACAAGCTGTACTTGTAAATCTTACCCTAAGGATCTGGCAGGACTAGAAAGATGGGACTTGTCACCAAGGTTTCAGTACAGAGCTCCCTTGAGATACACATTAATTGGTGATAGAAATAGTTTAGGTATCACACATATGCCAAAATAATTTTCAGCACTACTATTACTTTTCACATGCACAGTAATAAAACCAGTGGTATCCCAACTGAGCTGGATATTAAATTATTTCCCACATTATTTAGACTCTGTAATTAGCGTTGTGTGTACTCCATTATTAAGGTGTTAAAAAGGTTCCTGTCTGAGGTTTCTTGTGTTTGAGAAACTGGAGAGACCTTGGCCTCTCAGGGGTGGTACTCATTTAGTATCCTGTAATCACATCAGGCAGATCTGCTATTCTTTATAAGCATTTTTTGTATGACACTATAATATCACAACTAAGTATCTGTTGGCAATTTCAGTATAGTCCTCTTCCCACGATATACAAACACCTCCCCTTTATTTCACCTTGCAATAGAATCACATGGAAGCATTTCATTTATTTGTAACCTGCCTAAATGGTAAGGAATTCATATGCTCTGTTGTTGCACAGCTGAAGCATGGTCAGTTTATTTCCAAAAGAAAACTGTTCTACTTTGGTTACTTTTAGTCATTTGCCCTGAACATGCTCAGTGCTGCATTTATGTACACTGCAAAATGGGATTTCTTTTCTGACTATACTATGCAATCTTTCCACTTTAGGAGATGTGAGGCTTTTTTCACAGCTATCTACAAATGACTGTGGTGACTCAAGAGTTATGACCTACCTCATCCTCTCCTCAGAGACTGGGAAGAGCAGTATGTTCCATGCTGTTCACTTTACCATCATTTTTAGGTCTTACTAAGATAATGGATATCCTTGTTCTGGTTCAGCAGATTCCTGCCATCAGGCCTCCATAAATACTTCACTGCCATTGGGCTATTTAGGAGGAGTTATACTGGGGAATCCCTTCAACCACAGCATGAATCTGGAGGCCGTATCACATTTTTAAATTCAATTGATAGTAAATTCATCCCATTTCTAAATTTCCTTTACAGGCAATTAAGTTCACAGACACAAACAAACATATTCAGTATACTACCTTTGTACGATCCAAAGGCACACCGAGCCCTGTTTCAAATATAACTGCAAGGAAATAGGAAGCCTTATGGTATCCGCAACAACTGGAATCCACCAAGAGAGGGACAGAGGAGCCTATATTGCTGAGGCCATCAGCACTGGACAGATCCTTTGCAACCTTCTCAAATATCCTCTGGCCAACTTCTAGAACTGTATCACTTCCATCTTCTTCTAACACTAAAAATAAAACAGGACACAGAGTTATTGCAAGAGTTAAAATCAGGAACTGATTTACCCCTCCTTAATTTAATGGGAGGTATTCTGCTATTTTTCATGTTGAGTGCTGTTCTCAATGCAGACAACCAAAACTCCTTGAGATACAAGGTACTGTTGAATAGGAAGGAAGAATAAAACTCCAAAAGACTTTCTCAGAATAACTAACTGCTAAATAAGTAAGGGTATCTCTTATTTCCTTCTGCATAATAATCAATCATTTATTTGCAGCCCAATATATAAGCCACATGTCACTCCTTTACTAAGCTGATATGAAAAAAAAATGCATAAAACAGAAGTCAAAGCATGCTAACTTTCATGACATATATTATGGAGTTATTTAAGAACAATAAAATAAAAGATGAGTACCATCTGGAGCACTGAAATCCATCTCGTGTAACAGTTTGAGCAAAGTGTGGTATTTCTCCCTGATCTCTTTTCCCCACATGAAGGCATCACATTTGGATTTTTCTCCATATTTGTGAATCATCTCCAAATAATAGTTTTCATAGTAACCTAGAGAAAATAACAAATTGAAGACATGAAAACTGACTTGGCTGGCCATTTGAAAGCTTCTGGGAGAAAAAAACAAAGATGTTTCTAGGGTAAACCAAAAGTTCATAGACAAGATAAGCACCTCCTTAACAAAAAACAGTGCTAAAAACTCATACAGCTAGCACAGGACACTTACATAACATTTATTCTACTCTCTCCCATCCTCTTGTCACAATGCATGCAATCAAATTCTTATTGGATTATAAGCTAGTTTTCAACATACATTTAAGCAACATTATTCTTCTTTCACTGAAAAGGTTGCTTTGGTATAAAGCTGTCAACAACTGCACACTAGGCATCCGTGGAAGAGACGCTCTAATAAAAATTACCCATATGGGATTAAAATACATGTGCCTTTAGGGTCATTTGGGAATCAAATGGTAAAAAGGCAAATGAATAGTTTATATCTAAGTTGGGAAGTGTGTGTTTTTATCCCTTTATGCACCTGTCTAGTAGAGAAGAAATATCAAGAACGTGATTTAAGTTTGTACACCATGGCACAAAAGTCTTTGCAAGGACAAACCCACAGTATTAGCTATAAGAAACAAGGCTAAACTCTTCAAATTACCTTTATTCTTGTTAAGGCTGAATTTAACCTTACTTTGTTATCCAGATTCTGGTAAAAGGAAAGAAAACAGTTTTCTAAAGATGAAAGATTAAAATTTGTATCTCATAAATCAACACTTACAATTTCTTTGCCCTTTTTGGCCTTGCCTTACAATGTAGCTGTACTCATAAACTAGTTCTTGAATGTCCACACATCTCTCATAGTAGAGTTCAATTTGTTCCACTGTTTCTTTGTCATGAAGAGAGTTAGAAATCTACAAAAAGGCAAATGATGGGTAAATGGCATCTACAGCATCTCCTGTTGTCCATGCTTGGCTGGAAGAAATGTTGTAGGCAAATAACAAAAGGAAAAAAAATGTTTACTGCAGCTTATCTGGGACATCATATTAATGTGCCAGACAGCCTGATGCTGCCCACAACAGCCTATGATTTTCAAGTCAGCATAATCTAAGACACTATGGATAAACTTCCAAAACTGACCAAGTCAACAAAACTTTTACCATCGATTTCAACAAACCCATAAACTAATCAAATGTGCTCAGTGCTGTATCAGCAAGAACTCTGGGAAACAAAGCAATACTGAAAATAAGTCCTTACCTAAATATAGACTGAGGAACCTTGCTTTACACAGCCACTACTTTCAGAACACTATGTATTTTGCTTATGTATTTCCAAGCATTGTTATGATCCGTAGCAAGTTTATCACTTGGTAAGAGCTTCACTTAGAAGAAACACAATACGGTCATTGCTGGCTGCTAATATTGAAATGTTTCCAACCACTGTTTTTGTTTACCTGTTCTGTTTCCAACACATTCAGTCGATAGTACTTCACAGGTCCAAAGAAGGCTTCAACACCATTTACATATCCACTGCCTCCAAGAATAAAGTATCCAGCAGTGTCGTCATAATAGAAATCTTCCCTAAAACTTGAGAACATGAAAAAGAAGTTGGCTTTCAAGAGGCATTATGAAAGAAAAAAGAAAATTACAGAATTATCTGTAACTGGCAGCCTTAAACTCATTGATGGTATCTTTGTCTTTTCTCATTTGTTTAATCTCAAAGATCTACTCTGCAATTTACTGGAGTAAATTTAACAAACCCTTTATCTACAAAGATATTAAACCAGCAGGGTATTTTACTTTGTTTTTCTGTAGGTGTTTTCTGCATCACTACACAACCTCAAAGATTTCAGTACCAGCTCTCTCATGCTCTTTCCTATAAATGGTAAATGAAAATTAATCTGCCCCCTAGAGTTACTGTTTCAAAATTTATGATTTTTGGTTTGTAAACCATAGCAGAGAAGGAACTACACTGAAGTCTGCAACAAAATTTATTGTTATATGGTTTCCATATTAAAAGTTTGGGGTTTTAAAAAGTTATTTAAAGAAGAGTCAATCATAAATTACAGTGAAAGAAAACAACTGAATATCAATTCGAAAGAAAAAAACAAACTGTTACACAGAATAAAGGATAAAGCAAGAACATTTTTGGTAGAAATGTTTCTCTTTACCTAAGCAAGGCAGATCACAATTTCTTTGGTGAAGTCCTAGCTTTCACAGCAACAGCAAAATGACCCCTGATTTCAGTAAGGCCGAGACTTCAGTTGAAGACTGATCGTAATGCCACTGACCTTCCAAGAGCTTTGAGTGAGTTACCAGACTCTAGCACCAGATCATACAGCACGCTAACTCAACTGACTCATGGCATTTACAAAATTACTCAGCTCATGCTCCACGTAAGCACAGTCATGCAAACTATTTTAGAAAGGACAGAGAGGAAAAAGACCACAGATATATTGAAAATTATTTGGAATCTCAGCTACAACCTTGTGCTCTCCTGCTCCCATTTTCCCTCTCTGGACACATACGCACATATTACACAACAAAAGGGAAAATGTTACTTACTTAAAGGACTGATGATGATGTATTCTCAAATTCTTCCCAACACTGCTTGCTTCTATCTAGAAGAACACACAATATTAATTTTAATAAGCAAGATACTAGAAGGCACATTTATTAAGCCATTTCAACTCACAGTTCTCTACACTAGAGGATAGTGTCATGTATCCAATATATGCCAGAAGAGTTTAATGGAAAACACTGGCAATGTCTGTCTGAGACACCCATGAGCAATGCAAAACAGCACACCATTGCCTACTTCAGCTATTTCACTCCTGTGTTCAGGTACAAGACACCCGTACTTTGCTGAAGATTTTATTCTTCCAAAGTGTGAAAGGCTGTTTTGATTTGATATAGCAGAGATGCTAAATATGCATGTCCTCAAGAAATTGCAGCTTACTGTTAGAACGGCCATAAAGCTAATGGAACAGGCCTTGGCTTAAAAAAAGCTGGGTTCAACTCCTACAGGAGATGTACTATCAATGCACCAAGGAACTTCAGTGCCAGCGTGGTTAAAGGAATTCAGATGCCCGAGAAGGAAGATAAGGTAAGATTTTCACACATGTTTGTACTGTAAAAAATTGCCTAAGGACTTAAATAACCCTACAAAATTTTTACAAGTGCCTAGGTAGTTTTTGGGATTCATCTGGAACTTCAGAGCTAGATTTTAAGAGCATCTGAACTTCTCAATGTCTCAATTTCCCAACCTTCCCTAATTAATATAATCTGGTTTAGATTATGCTGGACTAAATGTATCTCATCAATGGAAGTAAAATAATCATTCAATCATTTAGGTTGGAAAAGACCTTTAAGATCATCAAGTCCAATGGCAAACCATGTCCCTAAGTGCCACATTTTACACGTCCTTTACATTACCTCTAGGGATGATGAAACAACCACTTCCCTGGACAACCTGTCCCAGTACTCAAAAACCCTTTGATGAAGAAATTTTTTTTGTCTAATAGCCAACCTAACCTCCCCTGGCACAACTTGAGGCCAGTTCCTCTTGTTGCTTGGGAGAAGAGACTACCACCTCATTACAACCTCCTTTCACATGGTTGCAGTGAGCAAGGTCTCAACAGAGCATCCTTTTCTCCAGGTTAAACAACCCCAGGTCCCTCAACTGCTCCTCATAAGACCTGTGCTCTAGATCCTTCACCAGCTTTGGTACCCTTCTTTGGACACAAAGTGCCTAAATAAGGAGATTCTTCTGTACCTTTTGAGGACTGTAACATTTAAAGACTTACTACAGAAAGACATGTCAGTAAGATGGAACTGAATCACAGCTTCAGCTGTTCAAGAGGATGGCTCCAAGTACTGAAATGGTTTTAACTTTGGTTCTAAATGATCTTTTTTTCACAGGAGTGCGCATTAAACTCTTCATAGCTCTCTTACTACGTCCAGAAGTGGAAATGTATTGACCACAGGTTTTATCTCACACCTGAGTAAATACACTCTGCTTTCAGATGGAAGAATACTTTTTCTTAATCTAATCATACAAGTTATTCTCATATTTCCAACAAGTCAGGACTAATATACTCTGTATCAATACTGACAATAACTTTGACATATGCATCTGAAGATGAGCTTCAAAACCGATAGGGTCTTCCTTTTCCCATAAACTGAAACTATACATTTTAAACAAGCAGAAAAAGACAGTTCTAAAATATTTTTCACTTTTCCTTTTAACAATATATATTAAAGCATATTATAAACAAATACACATTTCAGTTCACAGATGATCCTGCAAGACAATCTGCTCACCACTTACATACTTTAAAAAGGTGGGGTGCAAAAGAAACAGCAGTAGTTCAGACTGTACACTGCTCTCTCAGTACAGCACTGCTTCAGCTTTATCAGTCACTTACCTCATACGTTACATTTGCTTAGTTGTTCTTGCTGTTAATTAGCAATTATTTTTAAAAATCAGGATGTAATCTATTCAACCATTTTCAATGAGAAAAAAAGTTGAGAAATGTAAGACTAGAGAAATGAAAATAATAAAGAAAATAAAACTGTGAAAATAATAAAAAAAATTTCACACAGGTGGAGATTTAGACAAGAACTTGGGCAGGGAGCCTGAGTTTATAGAATTGCTTTTGGAAGGTTTTGTGAAAAAAAATTGTGATTTGTGAAAATCCACTACAGAGTGATACTGTAACATTTTTCATTCTTTTGATGGTAGGCAATCCTAGGCCATTTTGTCAAGTATGCAAGATTTGGAAACTGCATGTGCCTCCTGTTAGCTGACACATCTGGGCAAAAGGCATTTGACTGCACAGAAGACCAGACACTTAGATTTTCATATCAGAATGGTAAAAAATGCCTAAGCCTCCATGGGCAAAGTCCCTCAGAGCTATTCACACTGGATAACTTTAAAAGTATCTAGATGAGGTATCTAAAGCAGGACCCCTGGTTGCCTGTGCAGCCATTAAAGTCTCTGGAAAGCAACCAGGTGCCAAGATAGCCACAGAATAGACAGTAATTCTAGGCTGTTATCTTAAGCATCTAAGCTGGTTTGAATATCCCCAGACAATTTCTACTTTTAGATTTTTCACATTTCTGCTATGTGAGCATGTAGAAATTACAGCATTTCTCAGTTTCAGCCATTGAGGAGTTAGTCAGAGGTATAACCAAATTAGCAAAATCTCAGTCTTGCTCATGTGATTCAGAAGCATTCATACCTGTCCACCCTTAAAAGAAAGATCCAGTCGAAACCACTGCTTCAGAGGAAGGCTGAAGCTAGTTTTCACTGCAAGGTCTTCTCCTCTCATGAGGTGCACCTGAATATGCACATAACCTGACAGAGCAACGAAGGAAAAAGGACAAACACCACAGAGATATCAAGATTAAGAATGGGCTTCCTATTGTATAATTCACAATGATTTCTGTAGTTTTCATACTCTTCTCATCACACCAGAGATTTGGACGCTGGCCAAGCCACACATCAGCTCTCACAGAATCCCAGGGAAATGTACTCCTCATTTCAGTTACACATCTTGGATGCTAATGCCCAGGCTCCCACATGAAACCACAGACTCACCACCAGCTGTTTGAGGGATAACCATACTAAACATAAGGCACACGGGGGGGGTGCCAAAGCTGATCTCAAACACCAGAAAACAGACATGATTTGCAACAGACAATGGCCTCTACTCAACTGCTAGCACATGAGAATACAACGATCAAGTACAAGTTGACTACCCTCCAGTACTTGGACCTGCAGAAGCTGCACTCGTGGTCTGAGCTCTTCACACCAGAACAGGCTCTTACGATAATCTAGTCTGAGAATAAAACTGGCCTTAAAACCTCTTCAAACAAAATCTCTTTCAAGCTGACAACTCCCAGCTGAGCTGCCATTTCTGCCTGCTATTCAAAGAAAAGCATTCTGTTTATAATGGATAATTATCTAGATTAATTAATCTAGACAGAGTAAAATGAAATAATAAAAATAATAGAGGAAAAGATTAGTTGTGAAACTTGCAAAGAAATGTCATGTCATACAAGAAGGACAAGTACGCACCTCTAAAACTCATAGAATCATAGAATGTTTAGGGCTGGAAGGGACCTCCAAAGGGCATCTAGTGCAGCCCCCCTGCAGGGAGCAGG
>JANHGL010007347.1:0-13981 GCA_024611195.1 Ceyx melanurus | reverse complement strand
AAGCCGGCCTTATTGTTCATCGCACCCCAGAGTCTCCGCTCCCCGCAGCCGAGTTCCGCAGCCCAGGCAGTGAAGACAGCGCACTCACCACACGGGCCGGGCTCCCCGCAAAGGCCACCGGCCCCCTCAGCTACGGCACACAGGGGCGGCCATAGCACCCTTCTTCTCCAGCACCCGCAAGCTCCGGGGCCCCCCCGCCACCGTCGTCGTCGTCTGCCGATCCGCCGTCGCTGCTGCAGCAGCGGCCATCTTGTGCGTCGGCTGCCTCCCCTCACCGCCTCACTCCGTGCACCGCCTCGCCGCCGCCGCCGCCGCCCGCCCCTTCCTGCGCCCGCCTCCCGGGCAGGCGGGGCGGCAGCGGGAAAAAAAAGCCGAGTCACGGGTTGGAGCTCTGTGAGAGGGAGGTTGTCTTATGGGGCGCTAGCATCGGTTGGGGTGTGGTCAGTAGCCGCAGGGAGAGGGCTCCGAGCTCTGGTCAGGAAGGGTGCGTGGCCCCCGTTGTCTGTTTTGCTTTTTTTTGTTGTTGTTGTTTTGCTTTTTTTTGTTGGGGGTTTGAGCTTTTTTTGGGGGGGGGGCGGAGGTTGCGGAGGGGGTCGCAATTTCATCTCGTTTTCTTGTGTCAGTGATAACTGCTGGCGCAGTGGGGCGATGGGGTCGAAGTCGTAGCTATTAGTACGCTTAATGAGCTTGCTATGTGCCGGGAACCTTGCAAAGCCCCTAGCCCGCCATTTTCTCTCCCTCAGCGCGGGGGTGGAGGTGAGGCTTCCTCTGTTCGAGCTGTGTGTGCTGCGCTTTCCCCCCCCCTTACACAACTCCGAGCGTCCCATGCTATCAAACCGTAGAGTTTGGGGGCTGGTTTATTTTCCTACTCGGAGAGAAACCTGGAAGGAGGTTGTAGCGAGGTGGGGCTCAGCCTCTTCTCTCCAGGAACAAGCAGTAGGACAAAAGGAAATGGCTTCAAATTGTGCCACGGGAGGTTTAGGTTGGACATGAGAAAACGTTTCTTCTTCTTGTGGGTTGGCAAGCTCTGGCTTAGGCTGTACAGGGTAGTGATTGAGATCTCATCACTGGAGGAATTTCAGAGCTGTAGAGATGTGGTGCTGAGGGACATGGTGTAGTGGTGACTTGGCAGTGTTGGGGTAGTGATCTTCAAGGGCTGTTCCAATAAAAATCATTCTGTGCTTCTGAAAAATCAGGGATCCTGTTCCCCATCCAGGCACACTTAGGCGGCTTTTCAGGGGAAAAAATAAATGCTGTTTTGCTCTCCAGGCCCTTGGGAAGGTACTTGTGGCTGGAGAAGGTTCCCCTGTAACTGTAGGACAGTTAATTCTCAACTTCAACCAGTACCACAGGTAAGATGTGCTGAGGCCACATCAAGCTCCCCTTTATCACACGGTTATGTGAGCTACAGTTTGGCTACTGAAGAAATTTTAAAATTAAATCTTAAAAGTATTCATAGTGACTTGCTGCATTTAGTTACTACAGTTAGAAAATGCCTTAAGAGCTAATTATCTAAGATCAGAATATTTCAAGGTAGCATCAAATTTATTCCCATGTTATGAGAACATGAACTGTGCTGTAAAATATGAAGGAATTTGTTCAAATTTATTTCCCAGTTTAACAAGAAAAATGGTGTTTGGTGGTCACATCCTGTTCTCCAGCTGTTTTATCCTATGTATGCCCAGCTAGAGGCTCTGCAGGATCAATGCTGGTGTGAGGTCATTGCGTGGGATGCTGCATATGGAAACACTGTATTTCTAAGCACCTTGTTATATTGTAAGGAGCATGCACTGTTAACAGCTCAACATCCAAACCACAGAGGACTGCGTGACCTTGCCATACCATTAAAACAGTGCAATGTCAGGGGCAGAAGTAACCAGGCCCAGAGCCAGGGGCCTGAGACAGCAGCTTGCAAAAGGAAGCTGTCTCTATGTGCAGCCAGCAACAGAGAAAGTACCAGAGCTGAACTCTTTGGATGTGAGGGAAAGCCTACACAGGGATACTTTAATCTTCAGATCCTGTTCCTTACTCATGTATAGGTTGAAGAGTCACATTATATTAACAAGAAATGTAGTGACAGTAGCTAATTGTATTATTTCAGTTTACTGAAGAAACTGTATCTATTATTTAGTCTTTTCCACCAGAACAATTAAGCTTAATGCTTATCTGGGATTAGTGTTTCACTAAAATAATATTAAGAACAGCTATTAAATGAATTTCTGAAAACAGGGTTGTCTTGCCATATTCACAGTTTGAGATCTTATGAACACTGAAGACTAAGATCTTTACAGAGACCTCATTTAACTTGCTATAAAAGAAGTGTAGATTGGCAAGTTGAACATGGGAAGTGTGAATCTTAAGCAGCATGACTGCTTTATTGTTATTTCAAGGAGATAAAGTTTTAAAAGTCTACAAATAGACTTCTAAATCCAAGTTCATAAGCATTAGAATCTGGAGTACCATAATTACAGAAGAAAACATCTGGATGAGTGATTTAATGAAGAATGTCATAACCAGACAGATTGGGAAGTCAGGGATCATAATGGATTAGTACATTATTATATATTTTATCATTATATTCGCATTGTAATACTTCCTAAAATACTGAAATGAAACATTAATACCACTTGTTCTTAATGACTGTATAAATTATGAGTCTTTGTCCTGAAGCACAATCTTTCATATAACCAATTGGCAAATTGAAGTATAGTTATATTAAAAAAAAAAATATGTATATACTGAATCATTATGCCCCTATCTAATTAGTCCTCCCTCCTGGAAGTGAACTATTAAGTAGTATCACTGCATGTTATTCAACATCAGTGTAATTATTGTCTTCATCCTAGTCTGAATTAAAACTGTACACACCACAGAAAATTTTCTATCAGCAATTGCCATCTATTGCAGACCTCTCCTAAATATTGAGTTAGGAATGTGAACCTTAGTGAGGTCAGTAGTACCCTGGTGCCCCCAGAAGCTGGCACTGGGACTGTGGGTGTGGGCTCTGCAACCTTTGCTTAAAGTCACAGAAACTAGAAGTGGTCAGAGCTTGAGGACATCCCCTTACTCCTGGGTTTATAGCAGGGCATTGTATCCAGCACATCTTGCTGGTCTTTTGTTCAGTTTTAATATTCCCATCTTCTACCATTCCTATACTTTGTTCCTCTATATGGTTCCTGTATTGCTGAAAGGCTTTAATTTACAGGTAGCTTATTTCTTCCTTCAGTATTTGATTCTAATAACTTAGGAGCTTTTACAAATGTTTCCTTGCTACAAACGATTTTCAGTATTGCAACACAGCTAGACCATGGTAGGGCATTCTTTAAAGAAGTGGGATCTGAGATGATATTGCAAGGATGAGTACTCTGAATCTCAAACCCTGTTTCAGACCTTCAGCAGAGTCAAACTTTTCTAATGACCATTCTTTATGCTGGATGCTATTACATCATAGTGTCTGAATTTTCCCCTTTTTTTTTTCCCCAACTGTAGGCACAGTTCTAGGATTCTACATTTGTGGATAAACTAGAAATGTTCTTCAGATTGTACATTGGAAAATACTCCTTATGTTTGCCTATATAGCAGCGAATAATAGGTAAAATGTCAGTATAACTGTCAAAAGATGTCACCTGATGATTCAATTTTTAGATTACTCTTTCTATATAAAGTCCTATAGAACTGTGGTAACAGAATAGCTGTCTTCATAAAAAGAAAGGATTTTTTTTTTAATGCATGGGCAATGTTTCCATTTGCTATTTTAGTATGACCTGTAAAGCTGATAATAAAGGAAAATTTCTCATTTTGAAACCTGTGACATCATAATGAAAGGCAAGAATTATTTTTCCAACAGACTGCAAGCATTAAAAAAAAAAAAGTCCTCATTTTACACAGCAAAGATTCTTTATATCATAAAATCCAGAAGAAAATCTGTAGCAATTTTGTGTGCTGGACCATCAGGTTAACAAATCCTAAATTTTCTGCACTTCTATAAAATTCTACTGCCAAAGGCAGAAGACTGAAGCATTATCTTTTCAACATAATCATTGCATAAATTAAAGAGTATGTTGAATATTATCCAAGCCCATGGCATTCAGATGCAATTTTTAGAACTAGTTATATATACTTACTTTAAAATAATGAGATGAGAGTGAAATAAATCCTTCCATTGTGACCTTCCACTGTTCACATTGACCATAACATGTACAGTTTGGATTTATTTTTATACAACAGAAGCTGACTGATGTGAAGGAATGTGAAGGGTGTAAATGTAGAACAAGTATTCCTCCATGAATGCTTTTCTCTCAACCATTCACACAAGCAACTCATACTATTTAAGCCACCAAAGATGCTAAGATTTGTGTAAAAGTGTGTAAAACACATTGCAGTTCTTGGCTGCTATACATAATAGATTTGCAGAATATCACTGCAGTTATTAATGTTTGTGCTTTCAGGCTGCCAGGAATGCATCTCATTATCTCCCTTGTCCCACAGATGTTTAGAGATGTAATACTTTGATTAGTATGTGCCACTGGTTCTCATGCTGCTTCTTGATGCCTCTCTACTTACATGTAATTGCCTGGTTTGCTCTAATCCTGGAGCTGTAACATTCAGCAGCATCTCTCTCTAATCCTAACAAAATTTCAAAGTATTTTAAAGTACAAGAATTTGCAGCCTAACGAGCATGGAGATCCACTGGGCTGAGCAAGTTAACTAGCACATACTTGTTGTTCTGGTGCCCTCTGCTGAAATAACCATCTGTTTGGCTTCTGAACCTCCCCCTGGTGAGGGTCAAGAGCCTCTTCCAAATGCCATATGCTGCCACCTCTTTATCTTGCACTTGAGTTCCTTGATTTATTTCCTTTTTTAGTCTGTCTCCACAAAAAGCATAAGACCCTTTATTTCTTTTCCTTCCTCTGGTAGTACACAGGGGGAAATTTGTTCTTTTTCTTCGTAACAGTTTTGCATCAAATTTTACTATAACCTTTTATTGAGCTAAAGAAAGTAATGCATGAGTTGATAAACAGTTAAGAAAAGTACATTTTATAAGAATTCCAGCTCGTGTGTTTGCATAAAACAGAACCACCTAACTTAGCAATGTAATTTTTGTTCCTTTCTATCAGATTTCTTCATGTACTGTAAAACTGATGGAAATAGCAAGACAGGTGGGGTCATTCAGTCAGCACAGGTTTTCTGTGGCAAGTTAATATGCTTGTTTAGCTGCATGTAAAAGTGCAGCCTTACTGTCACTTTGCAGGGGAAGCTACATTACAGAGAGAAAGCAATATTTTAGGTGCCCATAGCAAGCAGTGGCAAGATGAGGAATAAACCCCATGGTCTGGTCTTCTGTTGCAATCACTCAGCCTTATGCATCCTCCACACTTGTGCAAGTTACAGTGATCACTGTATGCTAGACTGCTCTCTGAGTAATTTTCCCAATCGTATTTCCCAGGTAGAGACCTCTTACTAAAAGGAAAAAGTAGGACTCATATCTCTGTAGTCAATCACATTTCTGCAGTAAAACATGCAGATTATTTCCATGGAGCTACTTTTATTTATTATCACCCATAAAGGTTCAGAGTTCTCTACTGGTTTGGTTTCAGAACATGTGATGGACTTCCCCAATCACCTTCCAACAAATGGGACTTTAATTCCCACAGGAAAATAGAAGTAGTCTTAGATAATCCTAACATGTGAATAACTGTATAAAGCAAGTTTAAGTGGCTTTATGTTAGTGTGGGTCTGAAGTAGCTGCTGCTTAGTCAGCTCTCAGGTCCAGTAGTTTTAAAAAGTATATTGTTCAGGCAATTGCAGAGGGACAGTTTTACACTTCATCCCTTGGCAGTTTTTGAGAAGAGACCTGTAAGCAAAAATCAGTTCTATAACTTGGTTAAAAGACCACAGGTGGTGTAAAAAGAAGTTGCTATCTTTTATTGTTAATAAAATAGCAAGATATTTTAAAACTTGATTTGTTGGTTGAAGGCTACAGTAATTTAACACGCCATGTGATGCTGCCTATGCTGCTTTGATTCCAGCAGGTGAAGTGGTTGTGTTTACCAAAGGAGAAAAAGGAAATTCACTGAAGGGAATCAGTAAGTTGAACAAAAAATAGTAACTAGTAGTGGAATTATCTCTCATTACCAGAGAGGAAGAGATAGTATTTGTGGTTTCGCTAGTTAACAAAATTTTATGTTGCTTTTCCACGTAAGCTACTGATACAATTGCTACAGAAACAACAGGGAAAGGGTCAGAACATAATGCAAGCACAGATGGAGCTCACATTGTGTGTATGTTTTTAAGACATTCAACCCATTTTGTTTCAGCAAGACTGACATCTGTTTCTCAGCAATTTATCACATGCTCGTTGAGATACATGAAAGGTCATGTATACATGGTATGGGCAAAACTTTCAGCATGTTAACAAACTGAGAAGTTTCTGTTCTGATAGTCAGGTTTCTCATTCTCACAAGGCCCCAGTACCTCAAGCCATTTGTCCTCAAAGCTTTTGCTGTTCTGGTGGCTTTGCTAAGCAGACAAATGCTGCCTGCACATAAAAGCAGTAGTTAGGAAGTAAGTTATTCACCTTACTCAAATTCCTCAGTCTTTACAACTTGACAGTAGTTGAAGTTCAGTTCAGCACTTTGCTATCGGGGTTGTTTATGGTGCAGTTTATCACCGTCTGTCCCAGGCAGCAGCTTTTCTTATCAATGTTTACATTAACACAGCTCTCTGCACCCAAAACAACGAGGGATGGGACTGTCCTCTATTTTCAAACACAGAATCCACCTCCTTGGATTTCCTTCCCCAGGAAGCACATATGCCTTTTTAATTATTTTCATTTTTGACAAGATAAAACAATTTCTACCCTACACAGGTGCGTCAAACACTGCAAACCTATTGAGAGCAAACATACTCATTGACTCAGGTGTAACAGTTACAACTCATAAGGGTCATGAGGCAGAGACTGAAACAAACTGTCTTGCACTTCTCAAGCTCACAAATCCAAATGAGAATCCTGGGAATGCAGTGTTTACATTTTATTATTCTTCTGAACTTGCAGATGAAGGGGTTGCTTTGAAGGTTGAGGGTTCTCATAATGGATACACTTGCTGTTGAGATACACTGACAATAGGGAAGGCTTTTATTACCCCCCCCCGCCCCTGCTTCTTGCAGGGATAGGGGCAATAGTAGTGATGGGATGGTAGCTTTTTTTGCACTTAGAGAATTTTGTTTCTTAAGCTAAAAAAAAAAAAAAGATCATCTAGCTCAGCAGCATGGAATGTAAGTATTGGAGCTATGTAAGGACCAGGAGAGAAAAAAAAAAAAGACTGTTTATACAGGATTTTTTTTAATATCTAGATTTAATCACCTAAGCAACTCAAGGAAAGCACAAATATAGTCTGCATTAACTGACCCATACATAATTGGCTACAGCATGTGAATGAGCACCACTGATGTTAACTTGTGCACTATGTGTAATGCATACAACAGTTATGCAAAATATATATGATCTGACTTCTCACACTCTAATAGTTTGGTAGTTTTCATACAGATTTAGACTATTGTTGCTTTTTCATAATACCATAGATTAGAAAAGCCATAGTGATAAGACCCTTGTAAAGGCTGTGTTTGTGAATTTGTATTATTTAGACAGTGAAGTGATAGCTTCTGTGGCACAGCAGAAAATCAATATAATCCTTATCAGCTTTTGCATTAAAATAACCTATTTTTTTCCAGCCCCATTTAATATAAAAATTCTACCCAGAGTTATTTAAAGGTGTAAAAATGAACTTTTCTCCCAGATTCTGCCATCAGCACTGAGCTCAATACTAATTAAACCATCAAATTCATGTTCCTGAGATGGAGATGGCTTCCTTGGGGCATGTTCTGTTCCTCTCCTCCCCATCTCAAAGAAGGCACAATGCCTTTGCATGCTTGGAGTCTTGTGGGTAGTCCATAGTCCATAGTTATAAATGGCTGAAAGACAGTAAAAAAAAAAATTATGATCAGAAATTTTAAAATTAAAGGAAATGCTCCCACTGAGAGCCTGACAGCTAGAAAAGTGTTCTGCTGAGTCTAGTGAGAGACAGAAACATGGTTTCTTGTCACATGGGCGCAGGACATGTTGACAGGTAGCAAAAGGATTCTAAGTATTTATGATGTCATGCATATGTCTTCAGCTATGTCTTGAAAACTACACATCACAGCTCTGCAATGTCTGTAGCTACAGAAGGGTTGCTGCTCTTTTTTTTTCTGTGTGTTTAGAATCTCATCAGAAATAATTTTGTGCTTGTATTTAAGATTCCAGAGTTCTGCATTTATGTGCCACAGGAATCCTTCTGGCTGTAATGTCCAAATGGTTGTCAACTACTGAATTGTCTTAATTCACAAAACGATTATAATGATCTTTTTCATTAAATCTGTGTCATTCCCTCCTGTTGCTTCTCTGGATGCATATTTTAGTAAAGCTAACAAGTCTTTATAAGTCTATGTAAAGACCCAAAGGTCTTTACATTTTTGTTATTATGATAAGTCTACAAGGTATTAATGTTCTAATGTTCACTGCATTGCTAAATGAACCATGAGAAAGTATCAAGGAAATTAACCCCTAAATCAGTATATCTGCCACATGCAAATCTCATTAAAATATGGCACTGATGTGTAAGAAATTATTTTCTACAAAAAAAAAAAGCTGTTAAGTTTAAAAATCTTGGTAGACATTATCCCAGTTTTAATTCACATTTATTTGTATGGGTATGCATTTATAAATTATCTCATTAAATTGTCAAAATAATTTATAGTTGTTCATTAGGAATCTAGGACTAAATTCCATTCCATCTCAGTTCTGAGTGACTGTGGGTAGTCTAGATCTCAATTTATTCTCTGTGAAATAAAATAATACTGTCTTTTGAGGCAGCTGAAGGTGAAAGAATTTGGAAATTAAGTCTTTTGCTGAAACTTAACACAAAAAAACACATTTTCTCTTTAAAAACTTCAGAAAAAACACTTTCTATGTGTTTTTCCCACTTAATACCGCTGAAAATAAACTATTGTTTCAGCTACAATAATTGTCAGATTCTTATTGATTTGTTCTGTCAGAAATAACTTGTAAACTAATTTCTGTGCTATTGAACCATCAAATGGGAAACTAACAACCACATTATAAAATAGATTATCTATATTCTGCTCTTATGTGGACAGTATGTTTTTTTAGGGCTCTGTCACTGTTCAATTAGAATATTTGAAATGTGCTGAAGATCTTTTATGCATCAAACAATTTCTCCCCAGTTTGTATCTAGAAGGTATCAGTTAAGTATTAAAAAAGTGAAATGCTTTCCATAAAGTTCAAGTGTTGATTAATTACACATTGAAGGGAATTGGACTCTGTTTTGCCTCTGGCATATGAAGTTTGACTCCAGCCTTATGATTTTGAGGGTGTCAAACTTCCCTAGATAAAAGTTGCTACAATAGTAATGCCTCAGCTGTGGGAGAAAGAAGAGTGGGATCCCATGGAAGCCCTTGCTGCGTTCTGGTTTTATTTCTTACTTGACAAGAATGGTACAAACACAGAAACTTTCTGGGAATGTGACATCCATAAAAGTTGCACAGTAGCACATTCTAAAATAGATGTGTAAATATATTTTCCTAGAATTCCTGCTTCTGAATTTGGTGTTTTTATTCTGAACTATATACTTCCTATTATTTATGGAGTTAAGGCTTTATTATTCCTAAATAGGAATTCTTCCTTGAGCCTGTTTCCAGGCCTCCCCACACAGACCCTTAGTCGCTGGTTTCTGATACACATGAATCTCTGGTAGTGGTGGGAGGACTGGTTGTGGGAGATACCCATTTGGAGCACAGGTTGGATGACCTTTGCTTTCCATTATCCTTGAGAGAAAGTTAAATGGAATTCCCTCTATCAATACAAATGTTTATATGTGAGCTCTGTAGACGTCAGGTTGTGGAAATTAATACACATTAACTTTATAGTTCCAATTAAGTGCACAACTGGATTTCTCTATCACCATCTGTTCAGCAATATTACTCTTCAGCACCCCATAGTGGATAATGCTGAGGAGGCCTGGTATTGATTTTATTTTTTCTTGGTGGATTTTAAAAGCAGTTGGTGTGGTTTTGCTTTGTTGTTTTGTTTTTTGGGTGTGGTTTCTTGGTTGTTGTTTGTTTTTGTTTTCCCTATGGATGCTCTACATCTTCAGGACTCAGTACACTTCACAGGATATTAAGGCTATGAGGATTTCAGTGTGCTAAAAAAGAAAGTCTTGTTAAAGTGTTTTAGCTTGAGTTCATTATGCAGCAAAAAATTATTTCCATTATCAAACAGATGGGCTAGTGTGTCCATTTCTTTCTCTTGTATGCATGCAGACTGCTTTCTGGAGACAAATCCTCTGATTTTTCTAGGTTGTACATTCACATCTTTGATTTCTCAAGTATCAAACTGAACTTCTTTCAGTCATACTTGAATGTGACTCAAGGTCAGGTTGCCCAGACTTTTGGTAATTCTTGCTGTTTTCCACCAAGATGTCTCTAATTGTAAGGAGGTGCCCCAAACTGAGAGCTGTTTTTCACCAACAGCCTTTTTGAGCTCAACAAAGTGGAAGAATTAATTTTGTTCTTCCTGTGTTTGACAGCCTTTTTCTACATGTCAGGAAAGCAGTCACTTTTCTTTTTTCTTTTTCCTTTTTTTTTTTTTTCTTTTTTTTTTTGCAACACCAAATCACTGTTGACTCATTTCCTATTTGTGAACTGCCATGAACCGAGACTTCTGTAAAGTAACTTCTTAGCCAGTTTGTCCCCAGCTTACATCTCTGCAGTTATTCCCAGCTATACATAATAGTATCTCATCTTACTGAATGACATCCTATTTACTTCAGGTCTTTGTTCCAACTCAGCATCACTTGTTCAATTCTAATTATAACTTCCCAAAAGCTCTCACCTGAACAGGATATCCTCCCCAGATATGATAAAAATGTTGTCTCTTCTGTTGCATCACAGAAGCAGTTCAGGACTCAGGATGTAAGCATCTGGAGATCTCACTTACTACAAACTTCTTTGACTGTGAATCACTTGATGCTCCTTCTAAAATCCATTTTCTAACCATTTCACACAAGTTTTGTGCAACTAGTGGTCCTCTGTCCTTCTGAGGAGAGTATTAGATGCTACAGTATCAGAAGCCTTGCTGAAGTCAAGATTCCATTATTTGTTTTTGAGATGATTACTTTTAATCTTATCTGTTAATCTTAACTGTTAATCTACTGTTTTTGAGATGATTACTGTTAATCGTATCATCCAAGGCCTTAAAAATAATTTGCTTAATCATTTGTTCCAGTATTTGGCCTGACAGAAAGCAAAGTTGGCCGGCCTGTGATTACTATCCATTCTGCTTTAAGGGAGGCACTGTTTCCTTCTCCCTGGGCTTAGGGAACCTTGGCTGCATTTCTGAGTTGCTGAGGGTAATTGCCTGAAGCTTTGTGGTCACTTACCCATCTCGCTGAGTGTCTTGGCTGAGACTTGGCCAGCACATGACTTTTGTAAGCACCTTGCTTGAATAGAATGTGTTTCTTTCCTTGGTTTAGCTTAATCATTTGTTGTCGTTGCAAGTGTTAACTGTGTAAGCCAGCTGATTATAACTGACATTTGGGAGAAGAAGAAAGCCCCAAAAATGAGGCTTTGGTTTTCCTCATGTGACTTGATAATTGTTTTCTCACCCATCTGAGAGCAAGTCAGTTCCTCCCAGGGAATCTTCCACCTAAACCTTTTGTTGTTATGCTGGATGGCTCTTTGATAGGTTTAGCTCGTTTCAAATGTTAACCTTTCTGCGTTTTTCCCTACATATTACAACACTCACTTTGCTGTCAGTGTTAATAATTTAACCTAGGGTCTGCATTTTTCAATAGGTGCAAATACTTGAAGTGGTTTAGATTTAGCCAGATTTCTCTTGCTATCTTCCTTTCTCACCACGACGGTCAGTTTGTGGCCTTCCTGTAGATTCTATAGGAAACAGCAAAGTTTCCAGAGTCTACTTTTCCTTAGATTTGCTACAGTGGGGTTTGCCATTTAAACTGTGACTTGTCTGAAATGTTGTTTTTTCAAGCCTGCTGTATTTGATTTTCCTTCATTCCCTTTTGAAGAGTCATTAACTTACCTAATGATGACCACTGTCACCCACAGAGCTTCCTAAATTCCTTCTGAGGGGGTATCTTGCTATTGCAAGTCTCACTATCACCAGTTCCTAAGCTTTGGATGATTTTATTCAAACTGAAGTACCATGTGCTTGATCTTTTCTGTTTGTGAGTTGCTAATGTGCCTTTGCCTTGACACTTTTCCTTTCTCCTTTGTTCCATTATCTAAATATTTTCACTAGCTTTGTACCTTATGTTCCTTTTCTCCTACCTCTGCTTCCTGAACAAAGTCTACATTTCCATAATAAAAACCAGTTACGACAATTTATTTCTAATTTTGGTTATGAATATAATGGCTTTCAGTTCCTCCTGTTTATTACCCACATTTTTAAATGAGTGCAGCATCTGAGTACAGAGCCAGTGAAACTTCTTTCTTATTATTCCTCTGCTGTAATATTCAGTAAAATTGTTCCCCTCCTCCAATTTTTTTTTTAATCTTTCCTCACTGTTTTGTGGTTTATCTGAACCCTGGGGTGCGATAAAAATAATCTGAAGATGATATAATTTACAACTAGGAAAGATATGTAATAGAAACAGCAACCACATGGGGTCTGGCATAGGGGGCAACTGGTCAAGTAGTTCTGCTTTGTCTTTTTTTCTGGTAAGTGCCTTGCCAGCTGTGAGATGTTGTAATGCTGTTGTTACAGCATTACAGTGCAAATGGACACACAAACCACTTCACCTGTGTGCTTCGCTTTTCGTACAGCACAGAAATGAGCACTAAGGAGAATTAAACGACTTCCAGGAGCTGAGCTCTTACAGTGCATTACACAAGATCTCAAAAATCAGATTGCTGTGGTTTTGCTGCTACCAGGAATTGCACTTCAACCTTCTCCCCTGTTTCCCCACAGCCCATCTCTGCTGCGGGTGACGCTGATGGGAGAGGGAGGCTGGCAGTGCTGCTGGCACTGATGCTGGATGGCACTGCTGCTGCCAGCTTCCCGCCAGCTCAGCAGGGCGGTGGTGGGAGCTGTGGGAGCAGAGCTGCCCTGGTGCTGTTGTCGTGAGGAGTGCAGTGTTCCCACCTGGGTCCCAGTGATGGGAAAACACCATGTGACGAGTGTCTGTGCCAGGAATCCCATAGGCTGGCCTGGGGAGAGTGGGCATAGCCCGCTGGCTGCCACACACAGCACAGTTGTTTTAGTTAAGTCTGTGGTATCATGTTCCTGATCCACATCTGAAATGAGAAGAACACAGACAAGCTCTATAAATGTTGTGGTTAATTTAAATGTAATTTGTTTCTCATACACACAAGGCAAAGGAAAAAAAAAAGTGAAAAGAAACAAACAGGGCAGCCTTTCACTATTTAAACATATTTTATTTAAACATCAACAATGCTGAGATTTATTTAAACATACACGTGTATTTACTATTTACATATTAAATATTTGTTTAACCACACAAAACCACTGTTGATTAGCAAACGGTGAGATGGGGCTAGAAAATCCAAAGGGTAACTTAACAGTCATTTTGTTAAAAGACGCCTGTGATTTGTAGGTCACTTCCAGTGTTTGTCAGTTTTGGCCAAGAATTTTCACACGTTTAGTGTCCTGCCGTCCTAGAGCCGGCTGCTTGCTGACGGGCTAAGAGGGGCTCTCCTCGGCCACCCCGGGTCTTCGAGCCGCTTTCGCGCCTCGGCTCCCAACCCGCCCCTTGGGCTGGGGGCAGCTGGCCCCCCAAGTGCCTCTCGGCCACCAGGTGCCTCCCACCCCCCCCCCGGCGGGGGCATCCGGGGCGGGGCGGGGGGGGGGGAGGGGCAGGGGGCGGGGGCGGGGGACGCAGGGCGG
>JANHGL010007346.1:31585-58948 GCA_024611195.1 Ceyx melanurus | reverse complement strand
GCTGTGACCAGTGCAGGGGACCTGCCACTGTTATGCTGACATGGAGAGTTTCTACAGAGCTACAGTTTTGCACAAAATCCAGACTTTTAATTTTGTACAAAAAGTACAGAACAGTGTAACAAAACCTACTCTCAATGAGATATATATATATATATAATGAGCATTTCAGCACCTTTCAGACAAACTTAGCCTGCAAAAAGCCAATCTCGTTCCCGTGCAGAGACTACAGTGACTTCAGCTAAAGATTCCTGTTCAGGTAGCAGCATGGAAAATTTACTGATCATACAACCTGCAAGGACAAAACCCCACGTATTGCTGCTTTGCACTGCAAGTCATTAAGGGAAAATACACAAGATGAGTGCTGTTTATATATATTTACTGTAAAATATTCTTAATAGTAACAATTTGGATTGTTTCTGTTTCTGAATAGAAGATTAAAACAGCAGGTTATTAAAAATCTGTAAAGCTCCTTTTCCTAAAATGTCTTTTAGGAAATCCAAGTTTGATACTTCTGATTTAAAAGGATTCTAGAAAGTTCACAGTTGATTAGTGGTTGCACTAGATATAAAAGCAGACAGTCTTGATTCCTTCTGTGTTCCACAGACATCACCATCTTCAGAGTACATCTGGAGTGAACACCCCTTCCACTGTAGCTAGCATTTCCAAAAATATATTCCTAAAATTCTTGTGTGTCTCAACCCTGTCAGTCCACAGCAGAGAACAGGAAGTGATGTCTGGTTGAATAAAATGTTTTCTTATATGAACTATGAAAAATATATTGCTCTTTTGAAAGTAAAAAAAAAAATTGCATTGTTTATTCTTTGTGTTAACTGAAGACTCATAATTAAGAATTTCTAAATCCTGGAAGGGAAAAACAGAAACTTGTAAAATTGCTTATAGAACAGAAGAGGTTCCTGAAGACCTTACTGAAAACAGAAGAAGTGTTTTTCTTGTCAGTACAGAAGCATTTGTCTACACACCCATTACTTAACATTTTATGTTTTCACTTCAAACTCACATGAACTTTCTGCTCTTAGAGGTGCTTTTCTGAAAATTCTGAAGGAGAGTCAAGGAGATAAACTGACCAAATTATTCTGAAAGAAAACAAGTGTCACAATATCCAACACAAAACTGTCACTGAGTGGATAATCTTTTCTGGGATTATAAATATTTGTTTATTTCACATAAACTACTGCTTTGCAATGGAAATGTTTAGATCTCTGTTAGCTACTTCTTGTGTATGACTCCTCAGTTCCTTTCTTTAGATAAGGAACACGTCTTGATGCATGAACTAACACGTCCTATTCCCAGCCATGCTGGCATTATTAATGATGTCAATAGACAAGAATTAGAACAGGAAATCTTATGCACAGTTCATGCTATATAAATGGTAAGATATCAGAAGGAACTTCCCTGATTATTTGGGAAGAACAAAGAGAGATCTATTTTTAAAATTTAAAAGGGAAAAATCCAAGAAAACAAAGAAAATGCAAGATGTACTTGATAGTCTCTCATTATATCCTCTCTGTAATTGGCCTGTTGCTTTTGGCTGCAGACATCCAGTTCACAGACCATTTTCCATTTCCTTTGTTTTCATTAGGAGTACAAGTTGGTTAAAGAAACTTCACTTGGTAATTTTAAACTAAGCTTTCAGCATCATCCCTTAGGAATTTAAACCTTTACCACCATTCCTTACTTTGTCTCCTCTGTGCCTTCCCCCATTAAAGCCTTTGAAAAGCCCTTTAAGGAAAGGCAGGTGTAAAATGTGTAAATAGTCAGGCCTAAGAAAATTCAATAGGAAACAAATCCTTGTAGAGCTCCACTGCCATTTGCTGTAATGCAGTGGCCCCAACCATCTGTTCTCAAACTTCAGTTTACTTCCAGGTGTTTCACACCCTTAGCAATGCCAACCCACACATTTACAACAGTCACATAAGGCAGTTACATAAATACAATTATCAGTCAAATTCACTGCATCTTTCTCAACCAGACTTACACTTGACATTTTTCTTCTTTTCCCCTTACCATACTAAGGATGAAAACTACATTTCTGTAAAGAGAATCCCTGGACAACATTCTGGTTTAGAAGACAGCGAGGTCACTGAAGTGCATTTCAGTTCTGTCCCACAGTTAACTCAACCAGGAAGTAGAGGTGATGATTTTCACTTCACACATAACAGAGTTGGTGCAAAAAACCCCCCTCACTTTAAACTAGTTACTTTAAACCTTTTGGTCCAAATACATAAAATAAGCAGTATTTACAGCATTTTACTTCTTTTGTAAATGCAATGCTTTAAAACACGTTATAAAGCACCTTAGTAAAAATATTCTACAGATAAAAGTATCGAAGTAGTAGGAAAACCCTAACCATACCACAGCTCACTAATGGAGTCATAATATGGATTCACCAATACCTCAGTTTACAATTATTACAAAGAATCCATGGAGAAACTTAATACTGAATTGATGATTTTCATACCACTGTGTAAAGATCAACTAGAACTGCAAACAGTAACAACTTCCTTGGTAGTTTTCCCAACCTCAGTCAATGGTGGTGGGGATAAAAACCAAAACCCCCACTGCTCTGATTCTGTAACTTTGTACAATCTTAATGTGGAAATGATGTTTTAACACTAATGCTTAGTTGTAGTTTTTTAATAAAACCACATATATAAATATGGGCAATTCCAGCAGCAGCAGCATTTCTCAGCAGAACATGATTAACCATCCCAATTAATATCATGTGACATGATCCACAAAAACAAAGCACAGGTGTCAACCAGTTATTAACACTACTCATATTGTATACAACCAAAATTTCCATGTTGAAAGCCGGGAAAAATTATTTCCTCTTCACAGAAGTATAAATTAAAATAAATTGCTCTGAAAACTAAAAAGAGCATCATCAGGAGCATTTTTTGTTTATATTTTCAAATAGAACTGCTGTGTATTAAGTGCTCCGACTTACAGTCTAGGTTTCTTCAGGTAACAGATATTAACTCCCACTGAAAGTATTAGTTAAAAGAAATGAAGCCTTTGCTTCTGGATTACCAACAGTCAGCCAGTATCCAGCACCCCGGAGGTGATCCACAGCCCATTTTTCTCAGATCTAGAAAGAAAATTCTTAGAGGTCTACAAGCAATCTAGTTTCCATGGCCGAGGACTAAGATGATGATGATGTGACCAAAGATTTACGTCCATAAATCTAACAGTATGGTGTTCTTAGTTTGATTTAGGGTAAATCTTTTCATAGAAAAAGTTTTGAGCCAGAATATACAATTCTCCATCTTTTTCCCGAACTGCATGTGCTCTGACAAACTGAAACTGCTCCAGTGCAAATTCATAGAACTCATTCTCCATTTTCCAGATTTCAGACTGTTGTAGCTTGGCAATAGTTTCTTTTGTGGGAAGTTTCTTCTCAGTTGTTTTCCTAAGATGAGACTTCTTTCCTAAATGCAAAATGAAAGCAATAACTTTAAAATTCACGTGATTAAAAAATGTTTACAGTTCTTTTACTTACAAAGGTTTATATTCTCAGCATGTTGAAAAATTGCATTAGAAGTGACAGAATTTAATCCAGAATTTATTAACATAGCATGTGGGGTTGGAAAATTGCAGTCTCTCTTACTAAATGTTAATGAATTTTGCAGCAGTTCTGTCAATTCTTCCTCCTTACTCTAATAAACCTAGGGAATGAACACTTCATTTAAAGAACAAGGTTAGTTCACATAATGTACTTGGAGCAAGACTGGTCTTTCAAAATTAATTACTTAGATGTTAATCTGGTATCAAATGTTAAAAATCTTTAAAACTGCAGAGCAAGATATTTCTTTCATGAGACAAAGATGACCACAATGGGGACCCTGACAGGCTTGAGAGGTCGGCCCATGCAAACTTCATGAAGTTTAACAGACCAAGTGCCAGGTCCTGCACTGTGTCGAGGCAATTCTAAGCACAAATACAGGCTGTGTGATGAGTGGATTGAGGGCAGCCTTGTGGATAAGGACTTTGCTGATTGATGAGAAGCTCAACATGAACCTGGCAACGTGTGTTTGCAGCCCAGAAATACAATTGCACCCTTGAGGGAGGTGATT
The DNA here is from genome assembly GCA_024611195.1 of Ceyx melanurus. Lineage (NCBI taxonomy): Eukaryota > Metazoa > Chordata > Aves > Coraciiformes > Alcedinidae > Ceyx > Ceyx melanurus. The sequence goes on along the minus strand of JANHGL010007346.1, from coordinate 54,854 downwards.
CTCTCCCTCTATTCTGCTCTCTTGAGACCCCACCTGCAGTACTGCATTCAGCATTGGGGCCCCCCAGAGAAAGAAGGACCTGCTGGAGCGAGTCCAGAGAAGGGCCATGAAGATGATCAGTGGGTGGAACACCTCCCCTGTAAGCATAGGCTGAGAGAGTTTGGGTTGTTCACCATGGAGAAGGAGCCCGAGAGACCTTTTCTTCATTGTAAATTGCATGGCCAGCTCCTAGAAACTGAGCTACTAACTCGACATAAACATCTTATTACTATTCCAGGAAGACAAACATGTACTTGGGCCTTTCTGCACAACCAACCAGGTTGCATCAAGCACCATTAAATTCAGTGGGGCTTCTGAGGAAAAGGAAATCTGCCACTACCACCCATTTTACAAAACTGAAGCCCCCTCAGCCCTTTCAGAAATGTTCTGCTAAACAGCTGTCACAAATGTTTAAGTGTGGTATACCTACACAACTGCCTTTACCCCAAGGTGAAATATTTACAATACATTTGTGAGGCAGGAAGGACACTGGGGCTGCCTTCAAAAATCTGTATTGAGAGTCTCTCAGTCTCTCTTCTGTAAGAACATCAGCCAGCTGAGAGGTAAACCTAGCGGAGACTCAAGACTAATAAACTAGCTTGAAAGAATTCACATTAAAAAAACAAGTGATAAAAGAATGAAAAAAAAAATCCATGGAAATCACCCATTTCATTACCTGTCCGGTACAGTTCTGTGGCACCCCTGAAGAACCGGGGCAAAGCTGCCTCCAATAACATGATAAAGTCTTCAAGCTCTTCAGTAACTCCCACTAGGAAGTATTCATTAATCAGATTGTATTTGGCTTGTTCCAAAGCCCATCTGCTTCCCACATTCCTAAAATGACAGAGATCAATTACAGTAAGTTCTGATGTCAGCCAACAAGCCCTAGTCCCTAGATGGAGATTACTTCATCACAGGACATGTGTAGGAAAGACAAGACTCCTTTTAAGTGATAACCATTTCTAACTTCATTTCCCTTTCCAGCTTCTCTCATCTGTGTTGTTCTCACACAATTTGACTCCTTTAGTTACTTGGACTAACACCCACCAAAAAAACCCTAATGTGTATATATGGTTACTGTCTCTATTCATACAATTTTGGAGCATTTACAATTTTATCAATGTCAATACTCAGTCCCCACTTTTACATTAGATATTGGAAATGGTTCTGGTAATTACACACCTTCCCTACAGGCATAATGCTGAACTACAAAGTGCACTTAATGGGAGAGTTTCCCTACTGACCAACAGGCAGAAAATAAACTGATATTTCCCCTTCATTTTAATGATGATAGGTGAAATTCTTTGTATTTAGTGAAAAGATAGGTTCAGAGTTCTTTATTTCACCACTTCTCCATTTGGCCCAGATAAAGACAGGTCTGACCAACAGGCACTATTTCAGTCAGAATCCTTCAAATTATGTCTCTTCCTCTCTTTCCTCCTCTTCTCCTTTCCTCCTCTCTTAAAGCCTGTGCCACTGTTATAAAACATGCTGTATTGACAGATGAACCCTATTTCCTTTCATTTTGATTTCTACTAAGTAGCATTGACTGCTGGATGCCTGGTAAAGAGAAATTTCTCTCAATCTTATTTTATTCTCCCAGACACTCTAGAATCTTGAACAAAGTGACTGCATTCCAAAAGAATAAAAGACACGTCATGACTCCCAATCTACAGCACCTGCTGCTTCACTCTGTCCAGTCCCTTGCACTCTCCCCAACTGTGTCACATTTGTAAATCTGTTAAATTTAGCTTTCAGCACTTCCTGACTAACAAAATTCATCTCCCTACCAGCATTCGGAGCTGTGGCCACAGAAGAATGGAATTTGAAGCCAAAGTTTCTCTGGAGCACAGTCTGAACCTCCAGCTGCCACACATTCATCAAAGGTCTGGAATGAAGACAAAATTGAGCTGAGATTTAAAATATAGTGTATGTATCAAATATCTCAACCTGGTTAGTTGCTAAATGCAGTGAGGACAGAAAAACACAAGATATCATGTGAAAAAAAAAGCAATTATTTCAAGCCTCACTTTCATGGTATTATTAGGAGGAGACCCACTCATCTCAATTAAAATAGTACTTGGCTAGTGGTTTATGATTAGAACTAATTAACAATTGGATCTTACGTGACACATTTGATATAAGCCTGATAAAGGCTACATGCCAAACAAAGCAAAAACATTCAGTAAGAGTTTGTGTCATTACTTCTCCCTGTTTCCCTGTGACCTCCAAACATGGTTGTTCAAAAACTAAAACACCACTTAAATTTCACTCCTTTAATAAGTATTAAGTCCTATAAGGACTTGGTATCATGCTCAGCTTCCCAACTCATTGATCTCACCAGAAAGGAACTCCACTGGCCAAATCATGCTCCTTGTGACAAGGAAAAGAACATTACAAAACACAAGATCCTATCTCTCTTTTTAAAATTGTCTTTATGATACAGTATCACCAAATAATATCTGTGGCCAGTTTTATGAAGATACATTTTTTTTAAACATAATTTCAGTATGTTAATTTCAATTCTGTTTGAAGCTTTCTGCTACCTATGCTGCAGGATGTCTGAAAAAAACTGAAATGCAGTATCTGAAGATGGCGCCAAAACATAACAGAGGAGCAGTGAATAATTCACTGGGAAGAAAAGAGGACCAGTCCTGTTCCCAGCATTTACCACACACTATTTGCATGGGGGGAAGCACACAAAAGAATTAGTCACATCTGTTAGTTGTTAACTGTGTTTATAGACTAGGTTGTATTACACTGAGTTTTGCTTAGTTATTTTATCAATGTCTCTTGGTATTCACACAGTGCTACACTAAAATGTCAACATTACAGAAAAAAAATCTTCAGCTTAAGAAAACTGTGCCAGTGAAATTTTAAAAAGTGTTGATAACTGGTTTTGTACTTTACAGAGACACTTGATAAAAGCTTCCACACTGTTCTTGCTATAGCTTTATAAACGATATTCATATACTTAACACCCTACATTTCTTCCTCATTTAAACAGCAATCCAAAGCAAAATGCTCCAACAAATGACTTAATTGCAAACAGCAGCAGTGGATGCATACATTCTTTCTGTAGGTTTAGTCTGGGCATTAGGGAAAAATTTTTCACTGAGAGAGTGGTCAGAGACTGGAACAGGCTGCCCAGGGAGGTGATTGAGTCACCATCCCTGGATGTGTTTAAGGGGCATCTGGATGTGATTTTGAGGGACGTGGTTTAGGAGTGAACTTTATGGATGAGGGCTAATAGTTGGACTCGATGGTCCCAAGGGTCTTTTCTGACCTGAATGATTCTGGAAAAAAGGATGTTATGAGGCCTTAATAACGTTGCCATTCTCAAAATGTGTTAGCGACCCAGGGTTGAATACACTACCCTGAACTACTCCTATAGCCACCCAAGACAGACAGAGGAGGTGTGGAAATGTATGATTCATAGCCTGCAGATTTAAGGCAGACTCTTCATACAGTTCCACTGAAATATTTTAAGGGAAGTGGGGAAAGGGTTGCTAATTATAAAAAAAAAATCCCCACAACATCAAAGCCAAAGCATCATCAGGTTTACAGCTTTAGGCAAGAAACCTCACCATCTTCAACTAGTAGAGATCAGAGAATCACAGAATCATTTTGCTTGGTAGAGACCGTTAAGATCATTGAATCCAACTGTTAACCCAGCACTGCCAGGTCACCACTGAACCACATCCCTCGGCACACATCTCCACAGCTTTTATGACTCCACCATTGCCCTGTACTTGACAACCCTTTCTGTGAAGAAATTTTTCCTAATATACAACCTAAACCTCCCCTTGAGGCTATTTCCTCTGTCCTATTGCTTGTTCCTTGGGAGAACAGACAGGACCCCCCTCACCCACCTCACCACAACCTCCTTTCAGGTAGTTGTAGAGAGCAATAAGGTCTCCCTTCAGCCTCCTTTTCTCATTCAGATGTGGATTTCTTACATAGGAGGATAAGCTTAACTTGATACTTACAGCTCTGGATACCTGCAAACATTTTAAAATTTAATTCTATTTTAACAAATTGAAACGTAAAAAGAATTCATAAGGTTACCAAGAACATGCTTCATGTTACACTCTGGCCCAGTACAGACACAAAGGAGAGAATATCAAACTTACAAAAGCAGTTATTTAGCTTTTATCAAGACACTTAAATTTTTTTTTCCACACAAACTTTAGTAAGAAAAACATATATACAAATATCATCAAGTGCACTTTACCTTTTTATCCCCCTGTTTTCGCCTCCGTAGCCCTGGTCTGTAATCATCTCCAAAGCGCAGAAAGTAATAATAAGAAACTAGTCGCTCTATAGGATCTCTTATGACATTTATGTAAATTGGTTTCTTTTTAACACCAAATCTAAAGTAAAAAAAAAAAGGAAAAAAGCAGCATTTTAAATGCCAAATCAAAGCTTCACATCTAATACTTAAAAGCCTTGATTGATACAACTGAAATCTACATACAGAGAAGATGATGGTGAGAGGAAGTTTAATGATCACTTTTTGTCATCCTCATAGCCAGTGTGTTACATGGATGTAAAAGTCAAGTCATTTTCAGTTTTCCCAGGACTGGGATTGTAGTTTGAGGGTGGGTTCTTTTGCGTTTGATGTTTTTTGTTTGTATGGTTTGGTTTTTGTTGTGTTTTTTCTTAGTTTATTTTGTGGTTTGTTGTTGTTTGTGGGGTTTTGGTTTGGTTTTTGTTTTTTTTTTTTGAGAAACAAAACAAATATTTTAACATGACAGATGTTAAAAATGTTTATACAACCACCCTGACTCTAGAAATGCCTTAATTAGCCTAGCAGCCACATTTGTGTGTATAATAAGCACAAGGAATTTTGATACTGAGTTCCTGCTCCTCTGAACTGTGCTGTGTGCAATGCTTGCGAGTGCTTTTCTGGGCACGTTTCCAGTTGTCAGAGACATGAACTTCAACAGAAGGAAGACAGAGCTCAAAGCCTGTCACCTGGGTTGAATCCATATGGCTCTGCTTATTAAATATCAGCCCAAGACAGTATCTGTAACCACCCTAAGCAAATTCTGTACTGTGGTACAAACAGGAAGCTCGCTGAAATGAGGCAGTGAGCCCACACAACACACAAGAAAGATTCAAACCACAAAAACTGTTTTGTGCCAATGCTGCCTTCCAATGATCTCTGTTCTAAGGCAGCTTATGAGATACAGTTCTCAGTTATTTTATTTCTCACCTGAGCCATTAATGTTTGGGTATCTTATTTGTTTGCCACAATAAAGAGCTTGTCTTCACAATGGAAATTGCAAGTGTCAGGTGCCCTAAAGCAAATGCAGAAGCTGGAAAAAAAATTATCTTCTGTTCTGCAAAGAGGGAAAGTTCTGTGCTGACAGAGGGCCTTGCAGCTTCCTAGCTTGGCTAAAACAGAGAGCAGTACCATTGCTGTTAAAGTTGTATCTGTAAATTATACCACCAGATACTGCTCATGTGAGGATTAAGTTGAAAAGCTCAAGAACAGAAACATGGAGTAAGTAGTAGGAAGAAGTTAGAAAAAAAAACAAAACACAAACAACACAAAACACCGACAAAACAATTAAAAGGCATTGCTTTGGTAAAAGAGCAACACTACAGATACAGAAATTGTCAAAAGGCTACAGAAAGAGCAACTGATTCTTCAGATGTTGCCAGCAGAGCACCAGTGAATGAGACTGCAGCAGTTAAAGGTGACACTGCTGACATCTGCCTGCATGCCAGCTCTTGCTCCCCAAAGTCTGCAACACAGGAGTGTGTGAATGTTTCAAACATTTTGATGCAAGGTCCAGACTTTGAGCTGCCCCCTCTCTCAAGTCCAGTGAAGTGCCCCAGACACGTGTCCCCTTCTGGAGACTCAGCACTGCTGCAGAAGGCTGTAACAAAGTGTTTGGACACAGCAGCAGCTTCAAATAGTAATTTAGGTCTGTGGGTTAAATTAAGGTGTCAAAACACTTGGAAATATCTGTGTGGGTAGTACATTCATACGGATTTTCACATGACCTTGCAAAACTGGCTCCAGTTACAATAGCATTAATAATGATTTATTAGTATTAATTAATAGTATTAATAATGATTTGGCAATTGCACTATCAAATAACCTTTTTTTCCCTAATGGCTCAGTACTTTAAGCTTCAACATAATTAAGAGGTACTGCTTATAATTGACAATAGACCTAAATCTGATGTCCGTGTATAAGTGGGCATAGATTTTTAAGTATTTTTACACTTTTTAACTACAAGAATTTTCACTACAAGAACATACCGCACAGCTTTAGAAGTGTGGGCCTTACCAAGCACAACAGAGTATTCAAGATATTATTTTAATAATGAAAACCCAAAGTATGAGAAATCAAGGTGTTGTGGGGGAAAAAAATAATAATTTAGGTGAAAGATAACAAAGACAAGGATAACAGTCCTGGAGGGAAGATGCAGATTAAAAAAACCAAACCAAACAAAAACCCCCCAAACTGTGCAGTTGCTTAGATCCTTTCTAAATGTAAATTAATGAGTAATGGAAAATAATTATATATTTTTTTAAATCCAGTAACTGAAAATGTTTTCAGGTTTATGAAGTGAAGAATGTATAAAATAACAATCACCTTTGCTGCTCTAGAAAGCTGTTATTCAGTTCAAGGTTTTATTAATATTGCAGCATCTTAATTTTTAAGAAAGGCAGAAAGGGAGCTAATGAAATCTGATACATTTGATTTATTGATTGTCTGTTACTTTTCATAAACTTTTTAACTTGTAAGCTTTTAGCATTTTCATAATATACTGTACTGGGAATGTGGAACTCTCCCTTTCTTATACTTTGCAATAAAAAGCTAGAATCAAGAATCAATGCACGTAACAGAATGAACAATGTATGTAACAGAATAAAAATAAAGACTAAACAATTCTTACATACAAAAACCTAACTTTCTTAAATACTTTTTTAATACACAGAAACACAACATTCCTGAGGACTGAGCACCAGCAAGAGGTAAAAGTCATGGTTACTGTTGTTTGCACAGTGCTATGTGCTGAGAGCTGAAAATTTAACTTTCAATTTTAAACTATTTTCTGCATGCTGTAAGTGGAAGATGAAGTAATGCCTAGTAAGCATCTGCAGCAAAAATGACTTGCTGGTTCACAAGATTGAGCTGCAGAGGATCACTGCTTTAGATCCAGAAACAACAATAAGAAAAGATACACGTGGAAGCTGGAATGATCCTGAACCTTTGCAGTCACAGGCAGGATTTTTTTTTTTTACCTCATTTTCTTTTAGATGAATTTGAGAGTAGCAATATTTAAGCCCACAAGAATTATTTCAATGCTTTTTACATCAAGTTAAATTACTATAGGCCAGAAAACTGCTATGAAATACAAATTTTATCATTTTTATAAAGTTTAAAGGGATACTCTGATAGAGAAGAGCTATAAAACATAAGAGGCAGGTGGTGTTACTTTTTATATGAAACATATTTAAGAACATGCATCTTAAATTTCACAGAATGGGAAGCAAATCTCAAGACACAACTTCCAACGTTCCAGAGAAAAGCCCAGGATTATTCAGTAAACAAGCTTGTAATTCAGGCAACCTAGCATATAAATAAACATAGCATATAAATAGTTGTGAAATGAGACTCGGCTACACCGCATCAAGAAAAAGACAAAAGAAAACTGAAAATGAGCTGCAAATGCTGCTCAGCACAGGAATTGCAGTGTGACTTTTTCCAAACTGCAGTTGCCAGCCTTTCACCACTAGAGGGCACTGATACACCAGCTGGAGCCCAGCAACTTCAACTACTACCTTACTCAACAGAAAAATCCAAGGTTAACATACTTTGCAAAGTCCAAATAAGATATATGTCCATGGTAAAATCCTGGTTTCATTTCCTTCCAGGAAGTCACATTCTTCACAAATCGGACCTGTAAAAGCAGACAGCAGAAAGTGTTTCTGTACAGCTGGAACACACTATGTTTTCCCATACATGATGTGTTTCCTGGTTTGCAATTAAAAAAAACATCTTACAATGCATTAGGAAAAAAAAAAAAAGTCTATTTTGAATATTACCAAGGATTTTGTGTCAGCTAAAATAGACTCTTCTGCAAGGATACAGATGAGTCATTTTAGATCATCACAATTCAATGATCAGAAACTAACCAAAAGCAGAATACAGCAATCAGGCAATTCAAGGAAAGCTACCACGAGGAAATTAGCAACACAAACATTTAAAATTTTGTAAGTCCATTTTACTTGTAATTTGAAAAGGAATGAAAAACTCCCTCAGCAATAAGTAGCAATGTAAGTACATCTCTGATGGAATTGTCTGATCTGTATCATTCCCTCAAATAAAAGTGTACCAGATTTACAAGCACATCCTTAGATCTATTTTACTGGGACAGAAGAAATAAATTTGATGTCTGATTTACTCCCCCATCCCAAAACAGACTGAGTAATCCAGAAATATTATATATGTGTACAGTGTAAATTAGATCTCTAGTTTAGCATTTTCACTGAACAGGTAAATTAATCGTAATGTATCAGTGAAGTTTCCACGTTAAGGCATGAAGTAGCCCTTAAACAAGGGCTGATAAAGCAGTTATCAGCAAACTTCACAAAAATAGGAATAGCTTTACATTTCAAAGAACAAAATAAGATACACGCCCCAAACCAGAAAGTATGATCAAATTAAGTAGGACATGCAAATCCTGATATAGCTTGGCTTTATTAGATGAGGAGAATATTTTAACATCAAAGCATTTAACTCTGCAAGTTATTTCAAAACTAGTGAATTGGATAATAACAAAAAGATGATAAATTTGTACTGCCTGAGCTGTCTGGCAATATGTCATTTCTGAAGCTGAGAATGAAAAGATAGCATCCCCTCCACATCTACAGTATCTTTTTCTGCTCTACAGTGGCATAGATAACCACTAAGACACTGAGGTGAGACAAGAGAATCAAAAGGAAATTCTGAGAGCTCAGACAGCACACTAACATTCTGTAAGGTCAAATGGACTGAGAGTGTCCTGAAACATGGTATTTATTATTTATTATAAGCAACCAATTAAGGATTTGAAGACTAGCCTGCTGCTGGTCCTTCCAATGTGCAAAACTCAGTTTAGGCTTTAAGAAGTTGGTAACATTTACTCATTTCTTCTAACACTTGCTCTTGGACTCTCAGGTGAAGGAAATGCTTATTACTTTTTGATAACAGGCAGCATTCATTTTTTAAGTGTACAAGAGTCTGTGGCATTTCACAATTTAAACTGCAGATGAAAACTATGGCCAATTGAGCTGCAAAGCACAGTACAATGTGACATGGTGGTATTTCCTCATTGTCCACTGCACAAACTGATAATAGGAGATTTTGCATTCAGCTAAGCAACCTCTGCTAGTCCTGAAACAAACCACATTTTCCATGACTATGCCTTTCAAAAATTTCTAGCACCAGCTAGATTTCAGTTTCTAATTGACTGGGACTAGAGACAGGAAAATGTTAAGTGCAAAATCCCAAGGGACAGATAACATCTCTGTCTTAGAAGTCCATGCCACCACTAGGCATCAATCCTTCAGAGTTCAAGCAATAGCTAATAAATTTTTTAAATCCTTTATTGCCTTTACCTTACAATGTTGTTGTTTACAGAAATATTTTTTTATTAATATAGAATGGATGTTATAGCATTTATTAACTTTAATACCAGGCAAGCTAAGAGAAGGCTAGGAAGGTTTTCTAAGAGAGCTGTGACATTTACATCTGCCTTAAAATGGACCAGCAATATGCTGCGCCCCTGAGAACTTAAGGATTTAACACCTATAACTAGCCTGCAGGCAAGAAATTCCACTCTTAATCCCCAGTTTGCAGCATTCCAAAAATCAAATTGTTCCAGGTCACAGACAGCCTAATGAGTCTGGATTCACATATTTTAGGGCAGAGATGGATATTGCTTGCTGCTTCATACTGTTAAATATGATCAATTTCACCTTTCTTTTCAGAGCTTAGCAGATACTGGAGCTTTCAAGAGACCAAGCAAGCTTCTCCATCTGAACCCAAGTGAATAAAATTTAAGGTTACTTTAAAGGTTCAGATAGATGTGAATAGAATTCTTGTGAAGTTGTTTCATGGTGCTTTTATATAATCAGCTACAAAGTTGCTTCACAGCCTTTAGTAAGTGAGAAATCAGCTGAGCTGCACTGCATTAAAAAGCCAGATTGAACGTACTCTGGGGGCCTAAGATGTCCTGAAAGGCAAGTTAAATACTTGCAGTTTCTAGGATGATAAAGAGTTTAAAACTATTCCCAATGAGACAAAAAGAAAAACAACAGCAACAACAATAAAAAAAAAAACTAAAAAATTCCAGCATACTTGGTCAAAGCAAAAAGCCCTAGGAACCTTTGTATGCAAATCAAAGTGATGCTGTAAACTGCCATCTCTGCCCACTAACTGTTCCCAACAACCCCTCTTCTCTACAGTCTTTAACACACAGAGACACACCCTCTTCTCCCCAAAGGTGGCATTCTCACTACCCTGTGGCCTGGAGTCACTTTTCTGGATACCAAAAAAGCCCCAGCTTTTCACATCACCACTCTCTAGTTTTGTTTGTCAGTTGCTGAGTAACCGATTTAAAATGACAAATCCCTGGGAGGAGAATCGCAAGCCTGGGTTAGAAAGGACACGGGAGGATTTTCCATTTGAACTACAAATAAGACTCACGACCAACACAGTGCCCCCATTAAAGGAAATAACAAGATTTACACCAATCACAATGGGATGACTGAATTAGAATCCCTTTGCAGGAAGGCAGTGGGAGCTTATCTAGCCAAACTGTCATATAACCCAATAACCTACAGTTAGCTTTAAACCAGGGGGTCAGAAAAGCTGGAAGCAGGCCAGCAGCACACCTTTGCCTGCATGCTTTGAGGAAACACAGGCAAGATCAAGGCAAGGGCTGTTGAGAAGCAATTTGTGAAGAAGGGGAGAGGACAAAGTTCACCAGTCCAGCCAGGACACCCACCTTGCAAAAAGTGTTTTTTTCTCTCAGAAGGAAAAATACAACTGGCACATGTATAGCAGTGGACACTAGTACTCACTAGATTCCAAGAGAAAAATAAATGTTCAGGAGCATGTGTCAGTATTTTCACTTTTAACAAGAATCACTGCAACCTTTTACTTGTTCCACTTCTGAACAGCCATTGAAACCTTCACCAGCAGAGCAAAATAGTCCTACAAAAGTCAGTAGGAGTGTGCTAACCTCCGAGAGGTCACTGTTTTAGACTACCTTTGGAAGAAAGATTATATATTTCCAGATTGCTCTTTTGAGAAAAATGGAGAGAAACTGTTGGAGAAAAAAAAAGCAAGGGACAGAAACCAGCAAGCTGAGGGAGTGAAAGGCTGGACAATTGTACCCATAGCTTTTCTATGTTCTCAACAGTACAGAGAACATGTTCCCATAGCCCCTTTTCTAATAATACACCAAGAAGACATGCTGCAAGACATACCAGTAATTTCATTTTAAATGTTTTAGATGACAAATTCACCATGTAACAAAAGAGCTAAGGCTTGTGTAGCTGATATGTCATCCAACTAGCCCAAACATGGCTATACTGGTATGGACAGAATCAGCACTGAAACATGCAAGCAACAAATGAAATCCAACCAAACAACAACTCTGGTTTAATGGAAGCAAGTGTTTCTGTTACAGATCACTCAGGTCAGAAATGCAACATAGTCAACACAGCACTCTGCTTGCTGCAAAAGAAAAAGCCCAACCTGTGGAAAGAGGGGCAGCTCCCATGGTCCTGCTGTCAGAGAAGCTGCAAAAGAAAGGAGGGCTGCTGGGACAAGCTCCATTTCAAACTAAAATGGAAGTGTTAGGGACTCTTTTTATTATTTCAAATCAGACACAGATGCTTGGAGTGGATTTTAAATAGGATTTTTTTCAGATTGCATTCCAAAAGTAAAGGTTTCACATCTAGGCAAAAAACTTGAAGCATGTTACAGAATTTGAGTACTTCGGAAAAAGTACACTAGTGTGCAACAGAGGACTCCCTGTTTTACAAATTTATGTCAGGCCCAAGACAATCTTCACCTTCCTTAGGGAGATTTGTTTTAACAAACAGTACCACCATTAAAACAACTCTGTATTTTTTATGTGCTTATGTATTTTTCTACTGGTGCATATACACCTAATGTACTCAAGTGAGCTATACTGATGAAGGTGGCATGTGATTATTTCATGCAAATCCAAGCCCACAAAGAGTAAACCTCATTAGGTACTACTCAGCACCTTTGCCATGACCAGACTCATGTCATGGAATCAAAGAGAAGGTTGGAAGGCACCTCAAGGATCATTTAGTCCAACCTTTAACTTAAGTGTTATGACTTAAAACAGCAAGTTGCTGTCCCAATACACTAAAGATAAATGATTTCTTCTTCAAACAACTATGAGATGTAGAAAATTTTTCATTGCCAGCATTTCCCAGTTAATGGTCCTGAAAAAGAGAAGTATCAGTTGTCTAATTAAACAGCACAATTTACCACCTTGGACAACAGCACAGCCGCAAAGGAGGACTGCCAGTATTACAGATATGCCCAGAATTGGTGGATTTTCACTTTTTCATAGGTAATTATTACAGGGAAGAGGAAAAGGAGAGTTTCTTAGACAAAACTAAGGCAATCAAAGAACAAATTTGATTTGAATGAAATTCAAACAAAAGTAGAAATTAAAGGCAAGGTTGCCTGTGTTTAATTTATACCATCAACGACTAGCTCTTCAGGACAAACCACTGTAATTTAGAGACACCTTGACAGAAACAGTACCTGTGGTTGGAAGCACAGCACTAAGTAGGACTGACTTGAGCATAGTTTTTAATTAACAGATATTAATTTATTAAATCTTAAAAAAAAAAAATTTTAAAAAAAAATCACTCTGCTGCTAGTACAGAGGTCTTTCAGACTTGTTCTACCTAGTGGCAGGACTATCTGGATGGCTACCAGACTTACTCTCAGCAATCATGCATGACAATCTCACCTTCATATTTCGGAAGAGATTTCGCAACAGCAAAAACTCAACAGAAGCACAATTCCACTTTCCCAGGCCAGGTTCCCAGTCCCATCCCAAGTGCACACTCTATGTCCCCTGCACAGAGATCCCTGCCTCAATGTTTCTCCCACATATAGAATGGAAGTGGAGGGCTCATTACCATCTGCCTCTGCTCGCCCCACTCCAGCTGCTGTGCTGAGCAGCCTGCCCGTAGGCATGCACTTCAAAGCAGCTGGAAGCCTCAGTGCTGACATGCTGCAATGCAGAACAGCTCCTGCCTCTGCTGCCTATCAGCACACAATCGAGACTGTATACCTGAGAGTTTGGAAACGTTTGCTTTACAGATGGGGATGATGACATGATGCTGTTTCAGATCTGTGACCTGCACTCCCTGCACATACACTCATGATGAGCCAAGAAATACTACTTAAAAAATAAAAAAATAAAAAAATCTCCTCCCTCACCACACCCCACCCCAAGAAAAACAGAGCACTGATGCCTCATTCTTTTTCAGAACTCATCATCTAATGCAATGGAAGTCATGATCATTCCTAGCCTTGGACTAGGCTGATTCTAGTGAGAGTTTTAAGAGGATGCAAAGTGGCCCATCCTCTAGAGTGCAAGCTGTTTACAACCACTTTTTTTCTACCTGGTTTTTATCACCTCTAAGACCTGACCAGACCCAGTAGCAAAGACAGAAGTTTAGCCCTGACAGCACAGTGCAGGGCCTGCACTGCTCAGAGGAAATCCTGCAAGGCTGCATTTTCTGCAGATGGAGATGACAGGCAAATACCATTACACAGACAGGTGACATTACAGTAAGTTTTGACAGTTATAACAACAAAGGTCATTTCTGCCCTAGCTGTGTCCCTTTCTAGCTTTGTTTTTTTCTGATAAACATACTCACCACCTCCAGGAATCCAGCAAAAACATAATACTATTACTTAACAAGTAATATAAATTCTCTACAAATATAAACACATCAGAATTCATTTATACTGGAAAATGAGACATAAAAGCCAATTCCACCAGACCATGTAAGCATACAATAGCAGCGCAGTTCTCCATACCTTCCCCTTGTTTAATCAAGTCATCCCAAATGCAGCAGCTTACCTGATCTTGCAGAGACATAACAGGATTATTTTTGGTTGTATTAATATGTAAAACATGATATTTGTTCTTCGCACAAAGATCATAGGCAATATTTGTGAAGGATGTGCTGGCAGTCTTAGGTACTCTGTTGTAAATAATCACCACATCATCATCTTCATCCAGTGTCACATCTTGTCGGGGGCCATCTACTGTATGACGTTGCTCTATTTCTCTGACTTCGTGTCTTGCAATAGCTCTTTCTGGTAAGGATGACAAATCAAGATTTCCATGTAAAAATCACCAATTTTGAAGTTCAAACCATAATGTAAATAACCTGGTGAAAAGCAGTAACTCCTTAGCAATAAAGGAAACACCATCATATATATTTCTGATACACCTGAAGCAAAACTTGATCTATAAAATGTATGACTGTAAAAGATGAGTTAGCCTGACACAGAACACTAGAAAACAACCTGCTTAGGGAACACATTATCATTTTCTACGACTCACAATAATATTATTGCAAGCCATCATCTCTAAAGAAAAATGTCTAGAATGTGCTATCAAAATGGTGAACATCCCCCAAATATCCCAAATAATTTCAGTAAAACGCCTATTACAGAGTTATAATAAAAGAAATAACTCAATGTGCAGAACATGAATTTTCTGAAAATAGCAGAAATACTGACACAAGGGATTTAGTCAATTAACTGTGTAGAGGTGCTGGAACTCAGATGAAACCACTGTTTTGTTACTTCAGCTGAAACAAGCTCCGAGTGTAAAGCATTACAATAAAAAGTTTTTAAAAATTCAATTACATTTATTAATTTCAAGTTTGACAAAAATAGAATCAAGATGTTCTTATGAAACGGTTAACATTAAGGTGAAGAGTGATCTCAGTACATGAAATATATCAGATCAAAAAGAAAGAAACATGGAGAAGTAAACTATGAACACAACATTTTGGCAAGGTGAGTACATTGCAAATAAATCATTTTTCCTTTATATAAAGGGCAATACTCTGAGTAATTGAACTCTGCTTCAAGCCAATGTGGAAAATAAAATCCACAATATTACTCTTCCCCCCCACACTGCTAAATATCAAACAGTTTGTGCTGATTCAGACAGAGCTTTTTTCTGTTCTAGATGACTACATAATTTAATATGATTTGTAATACAAATGTCAAAGCATTTTTTTGTGTGTGATTAATTTATTGTGGTATTGCCTTTAATAATGTATTCAAAGAAACCTGCACTGGCTAATAGTACAAGCTGAAGTTGGTGCCACAAGAGTAGCCTGTAAGTCTCTGCATCATGTTCTTCCACAGGGTATAGCTCTTTCTGGATGACACATTTTAAGAGCAGCAGCTCCTGGCCTGTACTTCCCGTAATCCAGCTCCTTCTATTCTCTCACATCTCTTTAATTATAACATAAAATCAGTTTTAAAGCAGAATCATTAAGCTGTGAACACCACTAGCCTGTAATTCCACATAAACTGTCCTCAACCACAAACTTCCATCTGTCTGAAATGCTTCAAAGCTTAAACTCACTCTCTCATATGCTCGTATCTCACACCCCATAACTAAGTTACATCAGTAGGAAAATGTTTGTAGAAAATGCTTATTGAGTATATCTCAATTTTCCACATGACATCTGTTGCTCCCCACCACATCAGTCACAGTTTTTGCTCCTTCCTTTCTCATTTGCTACCTCTCCCATCACTGCTGGCAACTGTCCTATTTCGGAAAGGGATGCGGAACAGAGTGGGGTTTCATCTCTCTGGAGACAGCTACAAGAAGGGATGGGCAACGCTGCCCCTCCTGCCAGCAAAGGATCAGAGGAAGCATTTGGTAGGGGACAGAGTTAACCACATGGATGCCAAGGCTGCACAGACACTGAACACCACCTAGAGATGCTGAAATGAAACAAATGCAGGTTGTGTTTTCCACAGCAGAGCAGTAGCTCTCGACTAGATTTGCTAGATACTTGCATGAGGCATCCTGTTTAAACTTGATTTTGTGAGGAAAACATCTAGGTAAAATTATTAGAAGTTGTATCTGAGGTTAAGACTGTCCACACTGACACTAATTTACTACATCAGCTAAAAAGATAAGCGGCATTTAAGCAAGTGATACTTTGAATATGTGACGGATTTTCTTAGTAGTATAATACAGGATAATTGAGAGACATAAATATTCTGTCTCGTGCTTTTTTACTAGCACCTGTTAAGGTACACAAACAGTATTACTATACAGCTGGGAAAAATGCAGTTCTGTCATCTGCAGTTGTCCTAGGTCCAAACTCCCATCAACTGCAAGGACAGTTTGCACACAGGCAATACCATGTATGATCAGTGTAATAAAGGTTGCTACACTGCACATCTCATTTACCAGCAGATGTATTACTTGCAGAAAGTCTTCAGTTTGTAAAAGCAGTTGTTTTGTAAAGAACAGAACAAGCTTATTTTCTCTATTTGTCTACATGTTCTTCAAAATCCTCCTCTATCCCATTTCTACAACTGTCTGCACCTTCTCCAACTTAAAGTTTGTTGAGTCATCCTCTTGTAGCAATAAACAAGGAAATACCATGGCTAGCAACAAGTCGGTCAGATCAATACCAGAAAATAGCGTATCATGGGCAAGTCGTGTCTTTTCCTTCAGCAGAAGCACTAACAGCAACACTCAATCTGTTTGCCACCACTGATAGAGAAAAATTCAAAGTTATTTATCTTCAAGATGACTGCCTTTTCAAGTCAAAGCTGTTTGTCAACAAGTTTAAAAGTTATTAAAAGTGGCACTTGGAGAAAAATGGACAGACCAAGTTTAATTGATCTGCTGAGAGTTTCTTAGCACCTCAACTGAGAAAACCACCCATGAAAATGCACTGGACCCATACTAAGTTATTGGACCCACC
Organism: Ceyx melanurus; assembly: GCA_024611195.1. Taxonomy (NCBI): domain Eukaryota; kingdom Metazoa; phylum Chordata; class Aves; order Coraciiformes; family Alcedinidae; genus Ceyx; species Ceyx melanurus. The sequence goes on along the minus strand of JANHGL010007346.1, from coordinate 37,766 downwards.
TATAAAAATACTTGAAAACCCAACTGAACAATAATTATATAATTACAGAAACAAATCACCAACTGAACATTATTTAAATAATTACAGAAACAAAACACCGTAATCATAAGATGGTATTTGTCTACATTCCTTGAATGTTGAAACAGATTAATGTCTGGGATAAAACAAGTCTATTTAGCATTTACTTTAATCCAAGTGTTAATTGTATGCAAAATATCTTCCTAAACAAAACAGTGACATGGATTTTAACAGTTTAAAGGTTAACAAGACCAAAAATTTCAAATTCCTCACATTTTTCATAAAAGCACAAGAATCTCCTTGGACTTCTTAACAAGAAAATCTATAAAACCCAGAAATTCTTATAGCTTAGGACTCTTGAAGAAGGATACATCATAATTTGAAACATATCCCTCTGCTTTCCCAAACTGTGCTCTTTATACTCTGTGTCTATTTTCCTTTTGTATGCATCCACTGATAAAATTTCATCTCTCTCTTCAACATGTCTTATGTGTCTGCCATGCTTCCATGGGAAACCTCCCACTCAAACGAGGAAAGGCTCAGTCTTAAAATAAATTGCAGCTCAGCAGCCTTCAAATGTTGCCCAGCAGAAGAAAAAGATGTGGACTGAAACTTCACTCCGACTGACTTGATGCAAAGGAACTGGACAGGCAGTATTGGCAGCACCACCCTGAGCCAACAGCTGCTGTGTATCTGCACCCCCAGATGACACTTCAAGCCAGCAGGCAGGTTTCTTCCAGTTAGTAACAATACTGGAAACAGCTGACAGTGGTGTCTCAGCTTTCTTTCCACTGTGCTCCCAGGTCTGGGAGGTGAGCAGCTGGTAGCCTGAGGCACTGAGCAGCTCTCAAGTTGTTTCTCTGCCCAAAAGCTGCATTAAACATGTGATTGGCCTAAATACTGAACCCTGACCAAAACCCACTACTGACTCCATTCTCCTCTGATGAAGAATGAAAACTGAACAGCAGCTTAAAAATGAACCATAATTATGTAGCAAAGTTAATGTCCTGTTTATTTTTCAAATGATATAGAACCAGGTGTACATGTAGCCTTCACCCTTCACTGAAATGCAGCCTCCTCTAGGAGCTGTTTAGCAGCATACCACTTACAAACCAGAGCAGTGCTGCTGTATGTGGAAACCAATACTCTGGGGATGGAGAGGAGGAGAGAAAGAACCAATGGTGCTATGACAATTTATGGCCATGAAGGATGTGTCACTATACCCAATTAAAACTGCAGGAAAAATAGAGAACGAATTAAGAAAAAAACCCACCTGGAGTTAAATTAGCCAAGGTATCAGTATTGACTACTAACTCTTTCAAAGACCTTTAATAAAAGCAATTCTATCCTGCTGGAATTCTCACAGCACAACCACTACACTGGGCCTTTAGGAACTTCATGACTTAAAGATGAACGTGGATTGTAGGCAAGCCTTTGGTTTCTCCTGTAGCAGTATTCCATGAAGCCTGATGTGTCTGCAGTGCTGATTACTGGCTATTTGATGGGAGGCACTGGGCTGGGTGGGGGGCGAAGAGCAGCAAACCCTCCTCCCTTCCTGCTCCTGTAAACACACACTCTCCAAGCCAGTCCAGGGGATCTGAGATTCTCTCAAGTGGACTCCTTACAACTATCTCTGTGCACTGCTTACAGCTCTCTAAGGGACCATTCTTTAATCCTAATGAACTATTCTGCTTCTCCATCAGCATATGCAAATATACACAGTACAATCAGCATTATAAACAAGGAAAGCCAAATGCTGGCTATTTGACAGAAGTACAAATTACTAGTCTTGCAATGTCTCCAATGTCTCTGTTTATCACAGCTGAGGGACTTCCCACTAATAAAGCAAACAGAACCTAGGTGGGAAACATTACAACATAGGCACATTTAGCCATTTTTTTATTAAGAAAAATAATAAAAAGATTGCTAAGAAACAAAACTGCAATTTTACTTAATTTTTTTGCCAGTCACCAGTGAAACCTGAGAGTACTGAAAACACTGCTGCTGAAGCAACAGACCACTCATTTCACATCTTCAGAAATTCTGGTTAAGAAAGATTCCCATCTGGGGAACCACACCTGTGGAGATCTTTGCTAATGCCATAGGCAATAGCCAGAAGTTATTCTAGTTAAAAGGAGTAACTTGGACATTTTGCTTCCTTCTTTTCTTAGGTATTTAGCTGTGCAGCTCAGAATAACTTAATTATTTTCAATGTCTTAATCCTTAAGGTATTTTAGCTATTTGCATTTTAGACAAAAGGCACTGTTGGTCTCATTTGCACATCTAGTGTCTTTAATCAGCCTATGAAATAGCTTCTGAACCCTTTAATTTAATATCTTTTAAAAGTCTTCAAATTCCAGGACAGCCTCAGCATGTGTGTGCTCTGAGCCCAGTTCTGACCTACAGAAGGAAACATGTGCAAAGCACATACATGGATGGAAACAGAGCACAAAACTTCAAATAAAACCAGGAAAGTTACCAGGTCAAAAAAAAACGACCCATCATTTCCCTTCCACAATTTCAGTTCCCTTAACACTGCAAGAGTCCAATGACTAATTTTAGAAGTTTCATTCAGCTTGGGTTTTTTTCCAGTAAGGCAAGAAAAGAAACAGGTATAGTTTAGTGAACAATTAAAAGTCACTAACATTGCCCAAGAATTTTCTTTAATAGGGGTTAATGCATTTTCAGAGCAAAAGAAAAAAAAAGCAGTTCAGACAAAAGAGAATGGTTTTCAAACTCCAAATTTCAATGCCAACAAAGGCATGTTGGAACTAGTAAAAAGCAAAAATAATCCCCCCCAAAAACCCAACTTGGACCAGCAAGGAGGCACTTCCAGCTAGGCAGAGAGGTCATTAACTACGATCAGTGCAGCAGCCATCTGAAAATGAGAAGTGGTGATGCTGGAAAACCCAGCATCATTTCATTAGCATTTGATTTCAATATGGCATTTTCACCAGGGCTTTATTCTGACCACATAAGTAGAAGCATATTGATTAGTGTGTAACACAGTTAAGAGTTTAATATTAAAGTTAAAAAAGTGAAAAATAAAACTGTTTAGCCAACAATCAGTCTCCCACATATACATCCAAGCAGGTTTTAGGATCAGAGCCTGCAACTGTTTTAAGTTGATCAATTGCATTTGTAAAGAGAGAGTATTTAAAGATCAAGCTCTGACCAAGTGTTTATTTTCATTTTTTAACCTACAGTTAACATACAGCTTTACATTATTTTTTTTCCAGCATTCTGTTGGGCAGAGTATTTAATGTAAGACTGTATGTTGTGGCCCTTTTTTGATATCAGATCAGATGTAGCATGCATATACTATGAAGTGAATCTGTGGTTTAGTTACATAACACATTGGACAGGCAAGAGCCTACCTCTCAAGTTGTCCCACAGAGAGCAAAACTAAACAAAAACCCTTGAACAGTAACAGGTCTAATGAACTGTATTTATAGATCAAAGCTTAGGTACCCCAACAAGCATGGTTACTCCCAGAAAAATATATGGTTTATAGCAGACACTTTTGTATAGTAATAACCAGTAAGACAGTAAATTTTGAAAACATTTGTAAATGTTTCAGAAGAAAACATGCATATTAAAACTACATCTTCAGCTGTAACTATAGCACCAATATTATGAATACTAAATACTGCAAATGATACTAATTACACTTAAAAATTTACAGCAACATTTCAGACAACATGGTGTAGTAGAAAGATTTAAAAACAAGCATATGTCAAACAGCTCCATAAACCTGAGACTGGACTGCTTTGCTTGCCACAAGTGTTTAATTCCAGTTAATGAATTGGCATAAGAGCAAACACAATAGACATCATTAATCTCTTTCCTTTCAGTCACTTGCAATTTCAGGTTTCTTTAGGACAGGAAAAACTGAGTAAGAGGTAGCTATAAAGAGAAAGGTGCAATCACACAAGGAAAAGGTTAGTGACTTCTCTGAACCCAAAAACTGCCAGTAAACTGTGAGTATGACAATAGCAATGAAAAATATTTGTCAATGGGGAATTTGTTCTCTAAATAATACACTGAAGCTGAGTGTCTAACATTAGGGCTTGGTGTTATTTATTGTGCCTTAATATAATAATATAGGTCTTCAGTGTTAACCAGAAAGTTAAGAGAACTGTTTTATACATGGATACAGTTCTCACAAACTTTCCACCACACAAACATGTCACCCCTTGAACCAAAACTCAATCCAAATAATGAAAGACAGCAAGACCAACAGAGATCATCTGATGTCATTCAGTTTTGTTATTTTATAGAAGCTTTCTTCAGACATACAAGGCATACTGTTATTTCCTACATATTACACTTATACTCCTGCTAGGAATCTTAGAAAGTTTGAGTAGTGAGAATATGCTGCTGCTAATTTTGTGCATTGCCCACAGACATGGGATTCTTTACTTAATTATCACTGGCTGTGCACAGACAAAGTATTTACAGGGATAAACATGATATCCAACCTTTATGTAGTTACAGGAGTTTGTGTAAAGGCCTGTGAAAAACCAGAAATGAGTCTGCATGCTGAATGAGCCCCACTGTTGTTGTCATAACAGAATTAATTTTAATTACAGTTTTATAATACTGACTAAACATGCTCTTGATTATCTTTTTTTGTTGTTGCTGTTTTCTTTATGAAAACCATTAATCTTGCTCTTGGCTCAATTTTAAGAACTTGAATTTAAATCTATACTCTGGTTGCTTTATATACAAATCAAAAGCATGTCTCATTTTTCCACAAATTCCACAAATTATTCATCGAGGGATCTGCTAGCTCATGTAGTTTAAATACCGACATATATTAAAAAGTACTGCTTTACCTTTTATTCCAATCTTAAGCTTGCAGCCTAAAGACCTCATCTGAAGTAGAGATGAAAAAGATAAGCATGAAAAAAGGTAAGTTCACACAGACCACTCAAAAATTACATTTCTGGAACCTCAATAACTTTTTTATTAAATGCTAGACCTACATCAAATGCTAAACTATTCTTTAAACTCTTCTTGCCATATCCTACAGCTGCTCAGAACCTGGGGGGGGGTCCAAGCTATAATCAGGCAGAACCAGGAAAACAAATACACACAGTATCAACCTGATTCCTTTCTGAATAAAATATCCCCCTGGATTAAAGGTGTCCCTTCCCCTCTGCCTGTCAAAGGATTAAAAGGAGCAGTGGTCCAATGGATGAATCAGTAAAAGGGAATATTACAAAGCAAAGCTTGAAAGTCCTCACAACATTACCAACCCCAGCCCTGCCCTGGAAGTTCAGCTGGGCTTTCATGGGAGAAACACAGGTGAAATTCCCAGGTGTAGCTTTAGAGAACACTTGTGATGCAACTAGCCAGGTAGTGCAAGCCTCTCTCTCCATAAGCAGCAGGAGCAGCAGCACTGTGCTCAGTTGGAACACACGTGCAATACCAACAGTACTAGAAACACTCTCTGCAGCAGACACTGGTTAGTGAAATCACAGTTACACAAGAAAGATTTCTCTAGTTTCACATCCCAGTGACATGGTGCTCTTGGCAAAACCAGACACAGCCCAGGACTGGTGAGGTGTGCAGTGAGGTGGATTGTACACAGCACTGCCCACTGGTGAGAAAGCCAGCTGCTCACTGAAAGCCCCTGGGTGTTAATCCTCATTTAGGTTGGATTAAGCTTTTTAATTAAAAAGAATTATTCTCCCTACATGCACGAGATACTTTTTGTTCTTCCCACAGTCCTTTTTTGAATAAGGAGGACTATTTGATGAAAATGGGACCAGAACAAAGCAATTCCCTCACTGCACTTAGGGAGCCACTGCAAAAAGGTAAAAACAGCTCTAGCCCCGTCAGACCTTTGGTCCCACAGCTGTATGGGATACAATAGATATTTACTAATCTATCTCTAGCAAAGCTTCCTGAATAAAACACACTATAACTATTCATTATCAGAAGGTACATCATCACCCAAGTTTTCCAGAATTGCATGAAGTTCTGCTGGATAAGGCAATGCCACTGAAATAAAAGTTAAAATAATTCCTGTAGATGCCTCTCAATAAGATCATTAAAAAAAAAAAAAAAAGGAACTGAGATTCTCTTTTTTGTATTTAAAACTAATTAAAATATTTATTTTTTGAAGGGCCCTGGAACATGGAGAAGTTATTTTGGG
>JANHGL010007346.1:0-31485 GCA_024611195.1 Ceyx melanurus | reverse complement strand
CAAACCAGGACAAGCTCAGACCGCTCCTTTCTATAAATCCCCGCTGTCACTTTTACTAGGAGGGTGGAACAATGAGAAGTTAATTTAGGTTCACTTATTATTTTATTGGCAGTAGATGTATAACTGCACTCTATATCAAATGCTGACTAGACCTGAAAAATAAACAACCCAAACCACCATAAGCACACTCCTATTTGGTCAGATTATCTTTTGTAGATATTAAGACTATAAATTGTCAGATTTTATTTTACACAAGCAAAGTAATCTTCTTTCAACAATACTCGATAGCCTAAAATCTAGCATTAGCCTATTTTTAACGTGGTTGAAACCTGTGGAGCTCTGTAAGGGAATAATTCCTTTGCTGTAATTCAGAGAGAAAATGTTTTGAACTGTCAGTACTGAGTTACTTAAGATATTCTAACTTGATTTTACAGAATATGGTAGATGGTCAGCACAGGTACAATTAGCAATGGTAAAACTGTTTTGAAGCACAGACTTCTTGAAGCATCATGGCCTGTGTTGCCAAAGACAGAAGTGAGTGACACTGAGAACTCTCCCTGAGAACTCTCCTCAGTACCAGTCTCAGCTCAACTTCACCCAGAGCAGATGTACAGTCCTAACACCTCCTTTCCATGCCAGTATTAAAGCTAATGAAGTCATCTAAACCAAGCTTTTACTCCCTAGTCTTCACATCTCCATACATAAACCCCACATTTCTTGAGTGGCTTTTGGTTTGTCTCCAGTGACCACAGATGGTTTATACTTTAAATTTGCCTTGTTGCTGCAGTAAGTCACCATCCTCTAATCCCATTAGTCTCAAGTATTACTTTTGTGTATATGAATAGTAAGGTTGAAAAGTTCATTTGTATGCTAACAAGCTGTAACCATGTAAGAATATATATTTTTAATATCTGTTGGTAATTCAAATAAAACATATATGGAAAAACACACAAGTCTTCCTTTTTGCTATATGAAGTAGAGCTTACTACTTCTGAACGTTAAGCTGGAAAGATATTTTAATTCAAACCATTACTTGGGAGGGTATATCAATTGATACATTATTTAGTAAGAAACAGATTATTTATCTTTGATACTTTAAAGCAAAAAATACGCCTGGTTAATTCTGTTTCCAGGGAGATGACATATTACCTTCCAGAAACATGTCACACACTAAAAGTATTCTTCAAACTGAGTACAGCAGAAGTAACCATGAAAAGGATTCTTTGCCATGGCACAGACTCCAACAACATTGTTACGTAAGAAATAAAATAATAAAAGTAAATAATAATTTTAAAAATTGACTCATGATCCTCAGCAAATTTAGCTGCAGTGATTATAGGCAACTACCCATGTACTATCAAGAGAGCTCTGAAGTGATCATATCCTGGCAGAAAACTCAAGACAAGTTTGAGTGGGAGAAAGGGAGGAAGAGCCAAGGGACAATAGTCCTTTACAGTACCACATGGCTCAAGGGAAGCTCCAGGACAAGTAAATAATACTGCACAATCCCAGCCTTCATCTCCTCAGCCACTGCTCTAGATCCAGCCCATCAACAATCCTTGCCAAGTTTTAAGGCTATCCTCATCTCCTCTCCCTTTTTCTCTTCACTGGGCTTTTCTTAAAGGAAACAACATCACCCCTTCTAAAAAGGCAACCAAGCAGCTGTGCAGGGAAAAAGAAGTGAAGCTTCCACACAAGGAGTTCAGTAAATTGGTGCTTAGAAATAAATGACAAACATACTGTTCAGTAACAAAAAAAAATAGCAGTACAGCATGGCCATTGCAGAACAGCATCTGCATGCCAGTCTCCTTCAATTGCATTATCCCACATCTTCTTAAATATATATATTTATATAAATATATACCTAAACAAAAGCTGGATTGCTGCTGCACAGTTTGCAAGTGCAAAGTCACTTGGCCTTTTGATTCAAGCACATTTTTTTTTACTTTTTTAATTTGCAATACACAATTTATTCAAAAGGAGGAAACAGTCTGGCAGCATGTAAACACAAACTTCCCTTGCTCATACCAAAATAACTTTGAAGTCTTACTACTTTTATGTTCCCAGATAAAAGTAACTTCTTTCAGTTTCTGAACAGCCTCCTCAAAATACTTCCACACCTCTTTTGACACCTAGTTCATACAATGCTACCTCTTTCTCTGGAAGGAGGATATCATGGGCCGATATCAATTTGCAGGTAAAAATTCTCACTTGTTTCAAACATCACCACATCAATGAGAAAATGGGTCATTTTCTTATCAGAAGAAAATTCTGTTATCGAAGTTGTTACAGCTCAGGACTTGACATCTCTACACTCCTAGCCTATGTCCAGCTGATGAGCAGGATACAGAGCTCTACTGCAGTACATATTTATTTATCCCCAGCAAAATTATGTTAAATTTAAAATATGTTATTCACCTCTATGTTCCCAAATGTGGAAAAATTATCCCAATGATGATTTGGTTACAATAGGAGCCATTTCTTGCAGAGACTATAGAGAAGACCCCTTTGTAATCAAGCACCACTTTTAAGATACCTGGAACTTCAATAATTTTTGTATGCCCCATAAACCATTTTTGACCTGTTCTTCAATTTCTGTAATATACAATTTTCAATTTCTGTAATCTATTAACTTCTAAAAACTGTATTTACAAACATACAGAATAAAGTTTATTTCAAAATAAATCATGTTTCCAAACACCAGGTTCCTGTTGAAGAATAAAGAGCTGAGCTGCCACAGCTCTGTTCTGTTTTTGCATCTTCCAGCTGCTCAGAGGGAGAAAGAAGTTCTTTTAAGTGTTGTAAGGTTTTGGTTTTGTTTTTAAATCGTGGCTCTCAATGTCTTTGAAGCGAAGGAGTTTCACACTGCTGCTCTCCAAGGAGGAAACACGACTGCAGCAGAACACAGCAGACATCTCTCCCGACAGAGGAAAGCTGTCGCAAGGCGCTGAGATGTGCCTGGCAATGGGCTAATTGACAGCAGTGGAATGGTGCTGTCTGGCCCAAGAGAGCCGTGGGAGTCGGACTGGCTGGCTCTGCACAGCTGCTGTGGGCACCAGCAGTTGTGAACAATCCCTGCTTTCAGCCCAGATAGTAGCTCATTCAGTATATTCATCAAAAAAAGCAGTTAAAGCCAATGGCTTTCATTTTACAAAATGCTAGATCCGAACTCCCTGATGGCTGTGACAGGAGCAGCTCCAGCTTCTGATGGATTGCCACCTCTGCTCAAAGGATCACCCTGTGCAAAGCAACAGCCGCACAGAAACAAACCATAGGAAATAAGCTTATCTAGAGAGAACATTTTTTAAGTGATAACTGAGCTGCAAACCTCACAAAAATTCACATTCATGCCATTAAAATGTCTGCAACAAACTGTCTTGGTGAAAGGAAAACCAATATGAATGTAAAACACACTTTTTAGGAAGTGATTTTCTAATAATTATTTAGGCTATGCTATAGCCAGTCCACACTAGGGGAGCACAGCTCTTCACCTCAGAGGCACTTCCAGCTCAATTTGGAAGTCACAGACAGCATCCTGGCTCATTTAACATACAAGGCAGTTGTCCTTAAATTAGTCCTGAACTGATAAATATTAAGATGATTTTCATGTTACTTTTATTATTCAGATGATCATTAAATGTGAAAGATGGAAATTCCCAGGCAGTACAGATATTTAAAGGCAACTTGATTGCAATGTTTAGCAGTAACTTACTGTTTAGCATGGAATAGTTTTGAGTAGGAAGAGGTTTTTAAAGGCCATCTAGTCCAGCACCCCTTCAATAATTTACAGTCATTTGTACAGAAATCAAGACTGACACGTGATGAAGCACATTAATAAAACAGGTACTTTTTTATTTGCCTTTTTGTTTTCCCACCATACAGATACACCTGGTTCCTATTACCAAACCTTTCTTCCCAGCTGTGAAGGATAGAAATTTTGATTTTAAAACATATGCTGACACACAGCTGTCAAGAGCCGGTGTTGTAACAGTTTCATCAATTACCTTTAATATGTGAGGAAATCATCTGAGTTGTCAAAATTAAAAAGATATCTGTTACCATAAATATTCTTTAATCGAACCCTCTGCTAGCTGGGAGATGACAGAAGTAGAGCTACTAAAGAACATTTCAGCAACAGGTTTTGGTTTCTGCTGTTTGCTCCCCCCCCCCGAATTGAAGGGTACATTTTATTGTCTTATTTTACCATAGTAGTACAACTGTTCAAACCTTTCTTTTAAAAAATACTCACACTAGAAGAATGAGGCATTGTCTTAGTTATGTAGTGGAGATTTTTGTACCAAGAAAGTTGTATTGAGTTACTCTTCTTCCAAATTAAATGAAGCATCCTTTAAAGAAATAATTAATATGTGCAACAATCACTTGAAAGCCTATCTCCTGCTATAGGATATTTCTACTGGGCAGCAATCTGGACTGCATTATAAAACACCATTATACATGAACAGATGGAAATCATAAAATGATATTTAGCTGCAGATTTCCTGTCAGAAATATATATAAAAAGAAAGGGGGAAAATATGCTCAACATTTTCCATTAGTCAATATCAAACCACTGAAAAAATTCAGAGGAATCCATGTAATGCCTATGACACAGCAACATATTTTTAACCCATAGTTTTTTATGCACTTTGCATATAAGATAGGCATAAATCATTTGTTTTCACCTTTAAAACACACAATACAGGATTAAAAGCAACAAAATATTCAAAGAACACACATGAAAATGCATTTCAGTTACAGCTAAAAATTAAGACTTCTCAGGTTTGCAGTCTACTTTTGGCTGAATACGAGTGGAAGTCAGTGAAGCTCTGCAAGACATCACAGATTTGTCACAAGAGCTGATTATAGGATCATGGGCCAGAAATGTATTAAGCTTTCCCATTATAAGCTGTAATGAACTGTCTTGGCTGGAATAGCAAACACATTGTTTATTTCATTCAGATAGAAAGCTACTCCAGTTGCAAAAATCAAGGTGCATAACAACAACAACAACTCAGTATGAAAATAAACTGCTCCCTTAGTTTAGGAGCAAAGTACTATCAGCTCTTGCAAACACCGCAACTATTTTGAAATACACTTTTGTCTTGGATTACACTAAACCAGAACCTTTTGCTTCACTGCCTGGACTTTTTTTAAAAGGTTAAAATTAATGCTATTAAAGCACAATAGAGATCATTAATAGAAAGGCTATGGTAAAAACCCAGTGTCACAGTTGCTGAACATGTCATTCAAGAGGAACATGGAGGCAAGATACAGATGTGAAGGGTGAGGCACTGCTTCAAATATTTAGCATACCTTATTAAATAGGTAATGGTCCCATTATTGTTCAATACAAATCAGTCAGAGTTGTATGTCATGACTTATAAATTAATAAAGCTTCTTGAAAAATAACAGATCTCCACAATATAATTTCATCAAGACTCGAGAACACATTAAGTATGACATGAATGATTCCTTTAGCATGTAAGTCAATAGTAGCATAAACTTTTAGGCTGTACATGGGACTGAATTTGCTATTTTCTTCCTAGACTTAGCAATGAAAGCTTTTAATGCTATTTTTCCATACATTCAAGTTCTTTCATTTCACTTTCTCCACAACTGCAATGCAAGCAAAGGAATATACAGATTTCCTTCTGTATAAACCAACCTTCAAGATCACTGAAGGATTCCAAAAGGCTTTCAGTAACAGAGGGCCTTACTATTAATTACTCCAAGCTAAAAACAGGGCTTCAAGCACATCCAGACAACATTCTTAATTCCCCATGCAGTGTGGTGAATTCGGAAGGTCAAAGTACATTAAACATCATGAGGAAGGAAAGGAATTGGAAAAAAGAAATAACGTGCAAGTAGGCTATGGAACGTGCTGTATTATGCCACATGTCACTAAAGAGCAAACTTCATGTTGAATTTCTTATTTGTACATACAGACACATACGGTTGCATTACAGTTCCAAAAGTCTAGGTTATTCTGGTGAGAGCTGGGAATAGATTCCATACAGAAAGTAAACCTGGCAGCTCACAGCACTTTCAATCTTACCCTTGGGAAGGGCATCAGAAGTCTGCAGTATATGTCTGGACACAGTTAATAAGGCTAGTCATTTATAATTAACAGTGTTCTGATTTGATTTTGCATTATGCAGCTGAATAACAACTCTCCTCTTAACCCAACCCAAACAGAAAGAGTCTTAGGCTTTATTGAAAAACCTTCATTAAAACACAACCATAAATCTGGCTAGTGAAGCTAAAAGAAAAAACAAGCCAGAAAAACACTAAAAAAAGGTGGGATATCCTCTCAGAGAGCAGAAAAATATACCCCTGTATAGTACAGAGAAAGAACACTGGACACCCTTGAGGTCTAACCAGGTGCATTGGAGGTAAAGAAATAGTGGTAGTTCCATAGGAAAAAACCCAGAAGTTTAAGAAGCTTTTAAAGTTTTGGGATTTTTAAGGTAGCTTTTAATAGATTTGAATGACAACTGACTGAGGACAAGAAGCAGTAAGAGGCCTGAGGATCCCATCTTCCAACCATGATGCTTATGCAATCAACTGCCTCAACCTTTTTTCTGTGGTTGCTTTATCAAAGAATGAACACAAATGCTCGTCTATAAAGCCTGGGGAATTGGAGGGGGAATGGACATTTGGCTTTCTCTCCACAGAAGAATGATAGTCTTCATCTATCTTTTTATACATATGGCAGTTGAGATAACATTAGGGCTTGTCTTAATGGATTTTGTTTTAGAATCTTCCAACTCAGAAGTAATATAACATGACATACAAAAGGCTCATGAAACAGGCTGAAAACACTGGGGACAGCACTTTAGCTCCCTTTAAACTCCCTCCAAGCACAAACTTCTGCTTTATATTTTTACAGAAATAGGTACATTCTGTAAAGACATTTCTTTGCCCATTTATTAGAAACTGAAAAAACAGCCAACCATACTGATCTGCTCAGAGAAAGTGAACTAGTTGTGGAGTCTCTGGAGACATTCAAGACCTGCCTGGATGTGTTCCTGGGTGACTTAGTCTAGGTGACCCTGCTCTGCCAGGGGGGGTTGGACTAGATGATCTTCTAGGTCCCTTCCAACCCCTAACATTCTGTGATCATGAACATTCTGTGATTTTGACTAAAAATCATTGATATAACAAGCACGCTAATATAGACTAAAAATGACTAATATATAGACTAGATACTTGAAAGTGCTACTTCAATCATAGCTTCCCTATTCAACTATTCCATAAAATGAAACTGACAAAAAAACACCAAACAAAACAAAAATGTCGAATTAAAAGAACTTTTACAGTTTCAGACATGGAATATTCCACTGCTCATAGCAGTGGTCCATAATTCTGCAGCACAGATATAGCATACTTATGCAAATGGAACTTATGCTAAAGGATCAATTTCTCCACCCTGCACTTCAGCAGAGACCCAGCAGAATATCTAACACCACCAAAAACAGAATTTCCTCCAAGTGGCAAAAACTTTGCAGTGAAAAAATTAAACAGTGCTGATGTATATTTGAGGGAATGAATTAAGGACACTATGCTGATTTCAGAGTGAAAATATTGAGCGTCCACTGTCAATACCTATTTTGGAAGCAGCTATTACACACGAACTTGCAATGCTCCTCCCAGCAGGGAATGGATTTAGAGATGAATCAGACCCTTCCAAGGTTCACGACAGTGAATTAATTCATTTCCTTTCAGAAGGAACCTGGACTATCAACACACATCAACAACTGCAGTTCCTCCTTGAAACCAAATCTTCATATTACACACCATCCTAACTTCATGACACAACTTCAGCTCCTATGGACATTTTGTAAGCCGGTCAACCTCCATAAAATCAAAGCCAGTAACTGTCTTTACAAGGCTGCTCAGTACATTTGTGCTTCTCTACCAGAGTGTCTGCTTCTACCAAAGCAGATGGAGTGAAGGTGAGGGCAGAAGTCACACGCTTTGCTTTGACTTTCCCAGAATTCCAGATGTCAATGCAGTACCTGTCAGCTCTTCTGGACCCTCAGTTAATGCTGCAGAAGAGCTCAGATGCAACAGAGGCTGGGAAGTACCATTCCATCTCAGGAATGGGCAATGGGCCACATTTCTGCTCTTTCCCAGCCCCACCTCCCATCATAGCCTCTTAGCACAAATCTATCTGCAACAGTGGCTTAAGCCAGTATGGGAAACCAGAAACAAGTGATGTCACTTTCAACAAAGACACAGCAGAGGGAGGAGGGAAACTGAAGAAAAATACATTTTTCAACAGCTGCAAGTAAAATACGTCAAAATTCATCTACTAGGACCAAAGCATGATTCTCAATTTGATCCTCTTACCATTTTTGCTTCAGTTGGGAAGCAATGCTAGGGGTGAAAGGGAAGTTCTAAGAGAGGGATTTTGTCAGAACTGCCTGGTGCTAAGGAAATGTCATAGCCATTTCGACTGAAAAAAAATGAAGTTTGGGATGGGAAAATCCAGATCACTATTTATTTTTCATGAAGGCAAACAAGAGAAATGTCTTCTTACTCAGTCTACAGGCTCTAATCAAATGATTCACCAGAATATAGTATATAGATGGATATTGCTAACAAAGTAATTGGTCTTTGTTTTGCTATTACCAGCAATAGTTTCTCCTTTTTCCTCCTGTTGTGCTACAACTGTACACACAGACAGGCTATTTTTTCAAAGGAAAACAAGTTGTGCAAGCTTACTGCAGAGTAAAAGGTGCAGCCTGAAGCTCTGTGTTTTAACACTGATAATGAATGATTTATCTCGTGGGAAGCTGATAGGAAATAGTGATTTCTACCTGTGAAAAGATCAGGGGCAGAACTGATACTGTCTGCATTTGGTCTGTCAATTCAACACTGGGAGACAGTGAGGCTACTACACGGACTGAGAGCTGGTTCTAGTCTTACTGCAGTTGCACTGATGGTTCAAAGCAGACCCAAAAGAACCACTGCTGGCACAATTAGTGCTACCAGATGAACGATGCTGTCACAGAGGCACTAACAACACCAGCCTGTGCTTCAAATGACTTGCTAACCACCACTCAGGAATCCAACAGATTACAGAGTGAATTTGCACTGCTTATCAGTTCCCTCGTAAGCCAATTCTTAAAATATGCCTGAAAGTATCTAAGTCCCTGTAGCCTTGCTCTGTTTGCTACTGAAAAATGAGAAAAAGCATATTTTAGCTGTTTCTGAAAGATGTAGGGGAGATAGAGGGTATGTTTTGCCCTTTTTTAAACAAACAACAGTACTGAAGAAAAAGTAGAAAAGTGTTGGGGTTTTTTTAATCTCATTTTTTCCTATATTCTCATCCTCCTCCTTTTTCATCTTTCCATTTCACTTCCCTATGCACTGCTACATCTTTAGTCCTTAAGATTTCCTTCTCACAATGGGACCAAACACATACTTCTCTTACCTCAAAATCTCCCCTGGTAGAAGTATCTTTTTCCCTGCATTCTAGAAAGGTGAATGCTAACTTTTGGGTTGTCAGCTAATAAAAACAATTAAATACTTGACACTCTTGGAATAGGAAGAAGAAAAAACAACCCAAAACACCCCACAACAAAGATAATGTAAAACAAAATGAGGTACCCCCTCCCCCCAGTCAAAACAGATTGTCTGTGTTTGTTTTTTTTAAATATTTTCTTATGCTTACTTTCATCAGTTTTTATACAAAATACTATTAACAGAAACAGAAGAAACAAATTTGAACAGGCTTGCCTTGTCCAAAATAAGCTATTTCTCAATCTCTTTTTCTGTTTCTCTTCAATTTAAGATTATTCTATTTCCACTTCAACATTGGAGAAAGGAAGGAAAAAGGAAAAAAAACCAACAAACTGGTGGTTTCCTTTAGCCTCTGAGACAAAAATCTTTACAGAAGTTTATAAGTACTTAGTTATTCTCTGGTTCCATACATGAAGTGGTACCAAGCTAGTAGAAAAAAAAATTATCACTCTATTAAAAGCTAAAAATGGAAAGTGATCATCCACATTAAAAAGGTTGAGAAAGATTAAGGAAAGTTCAGATAAAATTTATGCCTACAGAGCAAGCCATAGGAATGAGTTATAAAATACCAATCTAGAAACATCTTAAAGGAACATTTAATACAGAGCTTGCAGAAGGGATAGTTAATATCCGTTTTCATTATGACAGCAACTCGTAGTTTAAACTAGTTGTTAAATTTGTGCTAGACATGCAACACTAAAAATTAAATTTAAGTCCTGCCCTTTTCCAAATGCTAAGAACAAGTGCTTGATTACCATTATGTAAATGTATTCCCGTTTTGATCATGACCAAGCAGAAAGTGTTCATTAAGATGCAAACACAACATGCTGAGAAAGTGTCAGTCCACTTCTTTTGCAAATTATTCATTAGGAGTCAGGCACTACATTAATACAATTACATTTCTACGACAATAAATACACATAGATCTGAAGCTTAATGTGTGATGAAATTATGGGAACACTTGCATTTTGAGACCAACTTTAATATACTGCTACATAAAGTTTCACAACAGGTGACTTGATTCATACTGTGTCAAGTAATATATTAAGATAGATTTTTTTGGCTCTTCCCATAAGTAATAAGTGGCATTTATTTTGTCAGAAGTTTGTAAAACATTTTGATAAAAATGGATGCATATTCACAATTTTTAGTATAACAATAAATTACTACTGCTACAGTTCAATTTTTAATTGTATATTTATACTGGAAATGGAAATAGAAATAGCAATGGAAAATAGAAACTAAAATTAGTGAATGAGCTTATAAAGATTAAACAGACAATGTGCTTTTTCATAGCTTTAAATGAATATTAAAAGAAGATAATAAATACCAGTCATAGAACAGGTATTTCCAACTAACAAATAAAATAAATACAATTTATAGATTAAGTATTTTTCTTTTCAAACTCTTCATAGGTGTGATCAGAGAAGCCAGTTGCCACACCAAATAAATCTATACACATGCTTTCAAAAGCAGCTCCACCAGGATGGCATGAAGTTTTCATGTCTCACCAAGCCTCATGGGGACTCAACTTAGAGAAGAGATTCCTTCCCTGTTCCATCCTCCAGCCACCCTCCCAGATTCCACACCTGGCAGAGTAGTCAGAAGGGAATGTGCCTGTCAAGAACCTTTCTTCTTGCACATCTAATTCCCATCAGAGTTTCTGATAGCTCACAGTGCTTCATTGCCCAACCCTGCTCCTAAAAAATGTCTCTCCAAATCTAGTGATTTTTTTACCCCCCTCTTTGGAGTACCATGAAAGGCTGGAATGTTTCAACAGAGCTGCTCTTTCCTTCCCAGAATCTGATTTCATTTCTTCTCTTTCACTTCTGGTGAGAAACAACCCACCACAGGGTAATTACATAATTCAGAAATGGGTGCAGCCATTCACTAAATGAATATTGGCCTCAGAGATTTCAATCCTAGCAAGGAGAGGGGTTTTAATGTTGAACAGGGATTAGTTCATAGAAGCAGTGAGGAAAAATAACACAACTGACACCAAGAAAATGTAATTGTTTTTAACTATAGCTACTTGATGGCAAGCTTGTATACTTCTAAAATGTTGGGTCTTCCATTTAAAGATTTTTTTGAAGTAGAGAAAAAAAGGAAATGTTTCTAAAAAGAATGTAACTAGTACACAGTGGTACTTCACTTAACCATTGTGTCCAGAGCATTTTATTAGAGGGTGGTGCTCGTGAGTCTTAGGAGTTTCTGCAAGGACCACAATGGCCACATCTGCCATGGAACCTGCATGCTTCTGGAATTTATGGATTTAATCACCCAAAACCCCTTGGAGACTGGAAGATGTATCTTTCCATTTTCTAAACAAGGAAGCCCAGCAGAAACAAGCCATTTGTGCATGAATACACCCACACACTTGAATTTAAAGCTAAACTGCATTAAATCCTGGGCTTAGACCTTAATCTCAGTATCAGTTTGACCTGTCATAGTTCTCTGTAGCCCTGACTGATCCAAAAAAGCAGCTGGTATTTCAAGAAGGGCATCTTAAAATCTTTTTCAAGTTTTCTTCTCAGAAGAAAAACTTCAGTTGCACACCTGAATGAACATTTTATTTTCTAGTTTTTCATCACAATGTTTTGTAAAATGGCTGGATAGGATTAATTTTACTGCAGTAGCACCTTCTGCCCTATTTTGCTACTAATACAGTTCTCTAATATGCCTCAAATTACCTGTTTTGGCACTTGATACTGAAGTAGCTGGATTAAAAGGACATACTGTGCTAGGTTTGAATCCTGAATAAAATCAAGATAGCAATGAAGCTGATACTCGGGGCAGATAATTCAACAACATTATTGCATGAAGTGCAATATCTAATCAAAATCAGTTAACTCATTGGTGGCCTTTGAGGATGACGACATCACAAAACTACCAGAAAAAAAAAAATGGTCATAAAAACTTTATCTTTCCCTATTCATTTCTCTGGTGCACTTCAGATTACACAAAATTATACACTTGATGAAAAAAACCAACAGGTGAGCAGGTATTCAGTCCCTGAAGTGTCAGATCTGACAAGAAGTGACACTTTCCAAACTAATTACAGTTTTAGAAAATTGTGCTAACTATGCTAATTAGGCCTCTTGAGAGAGCAGGGATAGCTGGCTTTCAGAGAGTTTATTAGCATGGGACCTAGTTGCTAGTACCCATATAAAGAGCCAGAAAGATTGCTGCATACCTGGGAGTGAAGGGCTGGGGGAGAGGGAAGCAATAAAAATCAGTGTCTCCATCAAGTACAAGGTTTATTCAACCAAATTTTAAGTTTTAGTTATCAGAATTACCTTAGCTGGCATCTTGTAGTTCTCCCCGAGAACAAAGCCCAAGACACCAGTGTTGCAGCACAACCCTGAAATTCGATGTCTGTGCATCAGATCTTTAAGAATTCTCCCTCATATGCTGAAGAAGTTACTGTTCACAACTAGAAGTCACTATTAGATATAGTATCAATGAAGAAGTTTTTGAGACTTCTCTATTAATGTGACTATTAGAGATGAATACTTGGGAAAAGGGCATCTTTGTCTTTGGCATTACATTTGTACACAATATTTATTCCATTTGTTAACAATGGGAGCTTTATTTCCCTAGAAGTCCTTGCAAAGTGAAAGCAATACCCAAATTTCAGTAGCATCAGCCTCAAAAAGAGAGGCAGTGCTACATGAGAACCTGGCTATATTATTCAGCTTGCTTTGGGAAGAGCAGCTAGTTAAAGAGGTAGCTTTGCTGGCCTTTGTAAGTATCCCATTTGTTAGGCTGAGCTCATTATTGTTTTGTTTTTCTACTTTGATACTCAGTGTTAAAACTTACTTGAAAAATACTTCAATCACTTTTTTCTGCTGTTAGAGATAAAAACAACTTTCGCATCTTGCAGTTTCCATGACTGATACTGTTCTCTGTTTTCTATCCTGGATACATTGTGAATTTTATGTGTTTGGTTTGTTTTAATTAATCTAATGCTTACTGTTTAGAACATGAGTTTACACAATGCCACCAAGAAAAAAACACTTAACCAAAACACTTACATACCACTGGACATTCACCCTTCACAGAATTAAAAACTGAATTAAGAGCTTGAAAAAAAAAAAAAATTTTAAGTGTATCTAACACTTGCTGGCTAGAATAAGAAACCATCAATCCATGTTCTAATCTAGCCAACGAATTACACAATAACAACTGTATTGTTATAGAAAGTGAAATCACAGACCTTGAAGGTTCTGGAAATACAAGATTTCTCTCAAACTACGTGTTTTATTGTTCCAGATACTCCAAAGTCTAGTGATAAACTCAGGAAGATAACCCATTCCACCTGTTGCCAGCTCCCACATCCACTTCAGTGCCTAAAGAGCTGTGTAACTCCTACAGCTCCTTCAGACAATTACTGCTCAAAGAACCTGATCATCTAAATCCCTGTTTTGAACTGGTATGACCCCAGAGTGGATTTTTCTCCTAATTTAATGTAGTTTATGACAGGTTTCCCTATTATCAGTTGTTTCCATAATCCTGATAAGAAATATTTACAGATGGGAATCAACAGTACAACAGTAGATCCAATCAATAAGATCAAGAAATATAATTTATCTACCAGGAATTACTTTCTACACCTGGCAGTCTGCAGACAATCACCCATTTGTCGTTTTAAACAAATACAGCCTTATGGTAATGGGTGCCATCAATCAGCACACAGCCTCTGTGCAAATTAGCTCCAGCTGACTTCTAAATATTGTAAGCACATTATTTACAATATTTTTTTAAATTAAGGATTTAATGGTATTTCTAATGCACTAGGCCAACAAACAAGCACAACTAATATAGTTGGAAATAACACCATAAACTGATTTTTTTTTCCAGTAGCAAAAGAAGCTGAGATAGTAATGTCAATGTAAAAAATCAGGTTTTAATTCACCACTATTCTCATGAGAAAATATTGTTATGACTAGTTTCTTGTACATTTTCAAGTAATGGAAGATACCCCAAGGAAAACAGCAAGCATTTTAGTGCAGCCCTGTTGAAGCACTGAAGAGCCTGACAATGTATTTTGAAATTTCATTAAAATTTATAGTAAAACAAAAGGTCTCATATCATCTCATTTTGTGCAAGACAAAGCCACGTAATTTAACTTAATACACCAAAACTCTATTAAGAATGTAGCAGTTACTTCATACCAAATATGATCTGAATGTTATCAATCTTTTCTTCCCCCATGTGAATAGAAACAAGGGTAAATATTTCCATTTATATTCCACAATACATTCAAAAGAACTTCAGGTTTTTTGTACTTTTCCTGGGCAAATCAATTGTGAATGTTTCAGCAGGGAAAGCTGACATTCTAACTCCTAAATTGAAAGGAATTCTAGTTTTTATATGTCACAGAAAATAAGAGAAAGTTGCAGTAGGAGTCAGGGGTAATAGGCTACTCATCTATTTGCAGTAAATATGCCAAGCACCTGTTCCATAAATACACTCAAAACCAAGCAGTTATTGACCAAGCAGGTCCCTACCAAGGATTTCCTGTTCACCAGTGCAATAAAGCAGTATTTAGAAACATAAATTGAAGTTGTTGCTGTCTTCCTTATTTATCATGTTGTTGTGTTTCGGTTTATTTTTTTCCTCCAGTGATAACTCTAGATGATTTCTTTCGAGTTGTTTTGTTCCCCCCGTGTCAGAGGGTTTTTTACCAATAGATGCATCAGATTAAGTTCCAGTGTTACAAGATGGGATGGGGGACTTTTTTCAAAATACCTTCCCTGGAGACTGTGTGAATGAGTTAATATATTAAAGCCAATAGTCAGCAATGGGATAGCTAAAGGAAATGGAGAGAAATAATCACAAAAATTTAGCAAGCTTCATGAAGTGTCCTGAGGTCAGGGACATTCCCACTACTGATACATTAAAGGTGAAGATTAAAACAAAAGCATCATCTTACCATTGAAGACAACTACTTGCATCAGGCTATTTCTAGAATTTTTCTCTCTTTATTCTAGGAGCCAAATGCTGAGGGCCATTCTTTGCTATCGTTACATTAAATGAGATGAAAGCTGAATAACATTTGACTGCAAGTACAGAGGAAAACCTGAGTTAAGTGAAGTATGCATTAGAACATCTTCAGGATCACTAGCACCAGTAATGAATAACAAAATACATTTACTATCCAGATGAACATCCAGCACTCAGCAGCATACTTTTTCAGGTCAATGAGTTTTCTATAGAGATAATGCTGAGAAATATTTCTAAAGTACCTTCTCAAATACGCTTGTCTAAGTCTGTAAGTCCAACTGCTGCACAAGGAAGCTGACAGGCCATAAATAAAGGAGACTATTTGGCAAGCTATTTATTTACTTCCTCAGACATTGTTTATACTGTTGCATTTCCTTTTAAAGTGCTGTATCTGTTAAGGTATTTCATGCTCTGTACCTAAAGAAGTGCTCAGTGTCAAGCAGTCAGACTGGCTGCTTTCTTTCTGTAATGGCAGTCACAGTGTTCACAGACCTTACAAAGTTTTAAAACCTGAAAAAAATGGTGCTTGGTTTAGGGGTCTTGGGTTTTGTGTGTGTGATTTACAGTGTTTTTACACTTGTAATCTTTGTATTGCAATATACAGTATTATTACTTGTAACGCATCAATAGCATTTTTAGCAGCTGTAAAATTGCAGATACAATCCACATACTCTATTAGCATACACTGCTTTTACTGCTGTAAAACCGAAGACTTATTTGTAAGTGCAGAACCTCAAGTATTTTCAAAGTCTCAAAAGTAATACAATTCTAATAAGTAACTGCAAGAGACCCTACCAACTGCATGATACAAAAAAAAACAACCCAAAATCACCACCACCACCAAAAAAAATCCAATCCCAGAAGGAAAATCTGTTCAAGCTAGAAAAATGTTAAAATGGAAGAGATCTTGGTAAGCAAGGAGACCAAAAAAAAAAACAAACAAAACACCCCAAAACTAAACCCCATAGACAGCTCAGATGTATCAAGACTTGGAAATAGTAAAATCCAGGCTCTCATGACAACCAGAATGGTCTCAACTGAATAGGTTGCTACTGTGTCCAGATATATATCAATATATATACCATCAAGTCAGTCTTTGAGTACATGAAATGTCAGATAATCAAAGACTAAGCAATTCCAAGACTAAACTTGTAAATAATGCAAAATGTAGAGTCTGTTAAGCTAGCAAGCCCAATTACAAGCATTTTCACTTGGAAATGCTGATTAGAGCAAAATGTCAGGCATGAAGTAAGTGAAGAAAATGTGTGCTACAGTAATCAAGTCTAAAGATGACAAAGATGGATGCCTGCAGTTTTGTTCAAATCCTCAAAGAAAAGCTGCAATCACCTGTCCTGCTGGAGACAAATATATTGTCCTGGCTACTCAGGCTACCCAAATAACAAGTAAATATCTTACAACTCACAGTGCTGTTCACATTCACAAGTGAAGGTCTTAGGCTTTCCAAGCAAATTGCAGTTGCAATCCAGCTCATTTCTAAAACTGCTCTATGTTCTACTTACAACCATCACTGTCTTCAGTGAAACTAAAGCACAAGGCAACTAGCTTCTGGCTCCCTATCTTTTTCTGATAGGGACAGTAAAGAATGTTCAATTAATGGATGGAGAATAAAAGTATTGGTAGAGCTTCTTTACTGACTTCTTAGAACAGCTACCAAGGAAAATGCAGAGGTCTGTGATAACACAAACGTAGGAAATAATTTCATAAATGATTAAAATGGAACTATAGAATAATATACATGTAATGCTGAAGTGAAAAGTCATCCAACAATAAAAACTCTTTCCTGAGACCTGAACTGCAATCTTCCATCTCTTATGAAGTCTTGATTCCAGAAACATCCAACATGGCACCTTAAGACAAAGGAAAACTAGAAATAAACATCAATCCTTGTTCATTTTCTGTTCCCTTTACCTACCATTGTTTACTCTTCATTAAAGCTCCTATACAATGGGATTAGCACACCTTCAACCATGCTTTCATTAATAGATACATGCAGTGGCTAGGGAGAATCTAATCTTATAGAGCATACATCAACTGTGTTCCTGTTGAGGTTTATTTTTTCATATTTTTCCTGCTACCCCTCCTGTGAGATTAGCTCCATAATTTCCTGTTCCAATACCCAGCAGCAGTAGTTCAGGAGCTAGCTTCTCTCCAAGTGACAGTATCTATTTTTAGACAAAAAGCAGAGAAATGGTAAAAACCCCACACCAATACACAGATATTTAATCCACATCCATATACTCCCCTGCTCTTTCTGACCTTCTGCCTCCAAGGACCACTTTTGTTACATGGCAAACCAAGCCCCTGATTCAGTTTCCCTCTGTACACCACAAAGATTATACAGAATTTGGAATAAACAGTAAAGGGAAGGAGGAGTGGGGTATGCCTAAGTCAGCACTGCTGCCAGAAATAATGCATGTCAAAGGACATCCCTAAGACATCTAGAATATTGAGGAATGAATAAGTAATATGTCTGGATTGTAGATTGTCTTTCAGAAAAGCAACATTCTCCTTAAAGCCCCATCATCCTCACTGTAATATTAAATTTAACTGAAAACAGGATATAACAAAAGTCTTATAAAAGCTAAATTAAAACAAACAAACATGAAAATATCCTGCAACAGAACAAAACAAAAAAAACCCCTAACAGATCTACATTTCAGTGTAATATAGCTTAGATTTTAGGAAAAAGCCTTAAAAATATATAATCATTTCATTACCTAAGTGAAAAAGTAAAAAGCTTAAACTGTCTATTTCAGGATGTTTGTAGCATTACTTCCTAAAATTAGGAATTCTAAGCCAGTAACATACAGCTAAAGCAATTTTGCAAGCAACACTTACCCAAATGGAAAAGCAGCTCTCCTAAGTGTTGCACAAAGGGAATAGATCCCAGTTAAACACTGGTCATCTAGTTCAGCCTCCCTGCAGTGAGCAGGGACACCCTCAACTAGCCCAGGCTGCTCAGAGCCTTGAGAGAGATGTTCCAGTCCCAACAACAAAAAAGAAAGTTTTAGGACATCTCTACTAATACACTCTAATATAGGCTTTGCTTGTAAGATCAGTATTATTTTGTCCATCACTATCAAAGATGATGTCTGATGTATTTATTCAAAAAAATACCAAACCCATCAACTTGCTGTCACAAATATCGTTTATGCAAAGAGCAAGGTGAAAATTTACCAACACAAACCTGAGAAGTGCTGTGCCTTTGTCTATCACACACCTAGGCCAGCACTTACTGACTCACTGATGTGAGAACAATTCTAGACTTGATATCACATAACTTCCATCCAATGAAGGAAATTGTTTTAGTTGCACAGTTCTAATATGCAAGCACTTATTTCTACAGAAATTTCTTAGGGTTGTTTTCCTCCAGTCACAGGCCTAAAAACCCCTGTAACTTAGAATTCTCGACTGCTGACTTCTATCAGCTGTTACTTCCCTTCCACTGGGAAAAATCAAGTTTAAGGATTACATGAGCTCTCTTAAATCAACCTCAGGGAAGGTCAGATGAGTTAGCTCATATCAGCCTTTAACGTCTGTTTAAAGCAGGTGAAGAACATGCACAAAATCCCTTTCTTTCAGCAGAAGAGTGAGGGCAGCAGCCTCCAGCTGGGTGGCAGCAGCATCTTCCATAAGCACAGCTACAGCCAGAAATTAAAAAATTACACTAAACTTTAAATGAGACTTTTTTTTATTTTAAACCCTGTTATACTAATACTCCTAATAATTCAGCTATTTTGTTGTATTTATTCTGGATTAAACAGGAAATAATTTCTCTACTGAACTTCCAGATCTCAAACTCCTTTTGTCCCCATATTTGCTCATAGAGATTTGCTGCAGTATATGAATGTTGAATATTCAAACTAACACTAATGGAAAAAAAATCCACAAAGTTTACATTAAATGAATTGTTTCCCATATTATTCTGGTTTAAATCCAGGCTATTCAGAATCTTGACACAAACCATAAGAAACAGATCCATGAAAACATCTGCACAATCTGAAAAGGTTATTAGGGAAATACATTCTGAACTGAATTGTTAAAAAGATATTTCTTACTATTTCTAAAATAAAAAAGCCACCCAAAACTAACAGAAGAAACAACAGTAAGCAAGAAACTGTTTCATATTCACCTGAACTCCCATTTACTAAATTGCATCAAGGGAGAAAAATATAATCACAGTGAATTGATTATGCAATTATGATATGATTATGTTGAGTTTTCCCTCTTGGTACAATTTGGTAAATGTATCTGTATGCAAATGTTAGCAATATTCCACAGGTAATGCAAGTTGTACATTTTTTTTTTATCACCAAGTATCACTAGAAGAAGAGGAGCCATGAGGGCACATTCAGTAGCTTAGCATAGCAGATGACTGTGAGAACACACAGACCCTCTGGACCACTACTCTCACATCTTAGTGAATTCATGCTTGTTTTAATTTATGGTTATGGTACATATTTTTCAAGTTGAAATTCACAAGTCCACTGTAAAAAGCTAATAGTCAGAAATGTAACAACACAGGCAGGCTGCAATAGTGGAAGTGAGAGGAAACATAAAATTGTTCTTGTTAATGTCTGTCCAGTCTACAGACTTAAAATGCCAATTTTCCTCATCTCTTTGCTTCTATAAGCACAGATTTGCAAAGTCATAAAACAAAAATGAAACAAAGTCAACACCATAGAGTAATATGAAATACGGTATTTTCAAAGATCTGAAAAGCACACTTCACATTTTCCATTTCTCCTCTTCATAAGAAAAGGAAATAATCTAGCTGAGAGTTTTCAATATTTTGCACTTTTGTCCTTTCCAAATACCATTAATAAATATTTGTTCTTTGCTTACAAGTCTTTCTTTGCCTTACTAATTAAAACCACTTTCTAGACTACTCAGGGAATGCTTAATATAACTTTTCAGTTGAATTGTTATCATCTGCACTTCACCTTTTTCTCCTGTTTCTCCCTTGACCAATTCATATTTCAACTGATGCAATATAATACAGAGCTATGAAGCTTTATGTTTTTAGGAAGGAGATACTAAGCCACAGGATCATGAGCTCTTCAGTGATCCTAACATAACATATTGAGCAATTAGTCCTAATGGTTTAACTAGTAGTTGGAGTCTTTGCCCAGAAAGCTGGATGCTTCATTCATTGTTTTCCATTAGGGTATAAACTCAGAGGGTTCTAAGGGTATGGACAAGATAGAGCAGTATTTAGATGGTGATCACCATTCAAAAACAACTCACAAAGCATAAAGTTGATCTCAATTGACCCAGACCATTATTAGAAACCTCACAACTTGTCACTGCATTAAGTATTTCATTATTCAAGCTCAGCTAGAGGAAGCCCCAGGCTAAACTTGCCAAGATCAAATTGCTTTTTAAACCCAGCATTAGATCACATAAGTATTCTAAGAAATTTTGAAGTATCTATCCCATGCAGACTTCCAAATTCCAAATTACAGCTGGGAAGCTTATACCATTTATACCAGACAATAACAAAGCAGTTAACCTATGTCTGTACTAAGATCTCTATTTAGAAAAAAGCCAAAGATCACATCAATTTATTTAGCCTTTTTTTCTTTTTTTCTCCAGCAACTTGCATGAACATGCAGCATTCACTATTTGTGCTGTAGGAATTTAGTTTTCAATGATCCACTGAACATTGATTTGCTTTAAAAGTAAGGAATCAGATTTTCACCAGATTGCTGTCCAGCCATGAAGCTTGATGGATCTTATTGAAAGAAGTCTTGTAAATACAAGTCCTACACCATAAAAAGAAATAAAATCTATTCCTAGTAGTAAAGCACCAAGAAGCATGATCAACGTGCTGGTTGGCAGACCTATGTCAATACCAGTACCTTGCTGTATAAATATCAGTTCTACGTACATTTTCCAGTTGTAATACTTAGCTAACAAATAGATATGTTTGTATTACAGCTTTAAACACAGAAGAGAAAGTTCTTGTAGCTTACTTATCTTTCAGTTTATAATGTATATAAGATTGGAATCCAGACATGATGCACTTTTAAACCTGTAACAAGCAAAAATATAGTTTGGTTTTAAATATTTTGGCCAGGCTTCACTAGGGCTGATTAGAAAGATATAGATTCTGAACTTTAAAATGATTCCTCACGTTTAGTAACACTCTGAGGATGTGCAAGGTTTAACAGCCATTCTCATTTACATTCTCCCCCAGGCAAAAATCACTCTTTAGGAAATGCCTGGAAACAACTGTAATTGAACACTGGAGGCGTTAAACAATTTTACATCCATAATTAATTTAAAAAAAATAAAAATAAAAGGATATGGAAGCCTTCAAGGTACAAAGGGGCACGGGATATAAAGAACAAATTTTCTCAAGAGAGAAAATCTGATATGGCAGAGGAGAAATTTGTCACCTCAGTAAAAGGAAAATGTTGCATGTACTGAACTTCAAGGACAGAAGGCTTCACTCCAGCCCGTCTAGGCTTTCAGTATTCTAATACAATGCATACACTTCTCTCTCCTCACTCGTGAATTAGGCTGGGTAAGGCAGGATTTGTCTCTTGCTAATCAATGTTTAGCTATTTTAACAGAGACACTTGAATTCTGTGTTTAAAGATTACCTTCAAAGGAAGTTAATCAATTGTATACATTGCTTTAGCCAAGTGTATATCCAACTGTTCTCAGAACTGACTTTTGATCTACAAAATGGAGCCTGGGAAACCACTCACAGATATGCCATTTGAAAGCTAGCAAAATGTAGTATTTTTTTGGCCATTAAATGAAATCAAAGATCAGGGGAAAAAAAATGATGCTTTTCTATACAACTATCTAAGGAATCATGACAGATGCTGGAGCCTACACCATCTAAACCCCTGTTGCTCAGAAAACCTGCAGTTTTACTGTAATATGGTCTTACATACTTTATAGAAATTGAGGAATATCACCTGAGCTTGGAGATAAGAAAAACTGGAGTGAAAGGACATATTTTCCAGTGTATTGATTCTGAAATACTAGCTGAAAATTTTATTTTCATGGCATCCATGTTCAGTCTGAAACATCTGTAGGCACTTAAACCAGAAAAAGTTTTCATTTGGATGGAACTTTTCCCAAGAATGCCATCTACAAATTCAATTGCAAAACTTGATGCATGTGCCAATACTTGAATGACAGAAGTTGAAGCATACTCACTTATTTCAAGTAATAACAAAAAATTTAACCGTAAAACCATTTGTCAAGAAATTCAGCTCTGTTTCTAAATACATCCTCTCAAATCAATGTCACTTACAAAGCCAACTTCCTTGGCAATCTGCATCTACAACATATTAAATCAAGAGTGTGCCCTCGCTGGTAACACAAAGAACTGACATGAGGAGCAGGGGTAAGTGGCATTGCCCACAAATCATTTCCAAATTGTGGAAAAAGGAAGAGAGACTCTGTTGCTAGGCATTTGCCAATATTTTTCATGCTTTTCCTGTTATTTATGAATAGAGCTTTATTCAAGAATTCATTTTGTATTTGGAAGGTTCTAATCAGGTAACCTAGTCAGACACTTCAAATGCCCAGGACCTAAACTGAGAAGCCTTTCTCTACCCTCAACCCCAATCCCCTCAAAGTGAAAAAAAAATGCCTGAATAGATCTGAGCAGCAATCCAAGTCCAATGAGCTCTGCTGTTCTTCAGCCAAGGCACTCTGCTGCTGGTGTAGCCCAGAGTTCATGTCAAACCCTGAGGGCCAGCCGTGTAAATGGGCCCATGACCTGGCACGAAGCCCCTTCCACCACCTCTGCCAAACAGCACTGCCTTTGGCAGATGGGAAGGTCAGGCTCATAAGGCAGAGAATCACTAAAGGAGAGAGCAAAATCCATCTGGGAATACAAGTAAGAGCTCTTGTCTGAAGGAGGGGCACCAGATTTCTAAATACTTAGCTTCCATCTCCTGTGCTACCAATGACTGCCAACCACCACCATCTCAGTTCTCACATGGATTTGTAACAGCACATTTGGCAAGATGAACTCAAACCGCTAGGGGATTAAGTTTTCTTGAATTAGTATTCCAGAAATATGATGATCAAACTTGATTACTGCCACTAAGATACTTAATAAAGAGGAGCCAGAGCAGAAAAAAGGAACCATTCTATGATCATACAGGCTGTCCCAGTAGAAAAAGTTGGAACTCTTCAAATTAAAGGAATGTCAACCAGTTACAGTAATGGGGTTATTGAAAGTTCAAGTATATTTTTAAGAGTTTTCATTAATTAAAAGTGTTACTTCTTAACTAGGAAAAAAATACTATCTTTATTATTTCCTCCCTTTTTAAGTAATAGGGCTTTTTAAAAATCAAAATTAATATGCCTAGATTACCCAATTTATAATTTTAAACTAAAGATGTTTAGATGAAACCAGCCAGAAAAAATGACTTGAAATATTTGCTTCAGTTGAGTAAAATAAAGCTTCTGTGCTGGGTAGCCTGGATGAAGGAAAATGACTTGCAGACAGATTTCGTTAATCCACCCTTGATTTAGATCTATGACTGGATACTCAAAGAAAAAAGCCTAAATCGTAACTAATCTCATGCAATTTCTGTTCCAAAAATCAATCTAAAAATCTGAATTTAAAAGGAGTCAGGCACAATAAATACACCAGTGCAACCCTATGGTTACACACAACTGGCCATACTTTGGATATTGGTTCATTCACTTCACTCTCTTTATTAACTGTGGACAAGACTCCTCCTGTGTTGTGAGGGCACGAACAACTAGAAGCATCAGAGGCAATAAAAATGACATTTTCTCCAGATATTACTAAAATATAGTGGCACTACAGCAGAAAATTTGAGTAGCCTAATATTTGCTGTAATCAAGATCAGAGTGTGTTGCACTAAGAAGCTGGTTATAGGTACTCATATCAACAATTCAGATGAGCAAAAGCTAATCAAAGCCCACACCATCCCCCAGCCCTCAAATTAAACAGAGAAACGCTCCTGGTTTACATTTACACTCCTGTTTTGCCAAGGTGGTATTACTTCTTAGCTTGCTATTCCCATCTGCACCATGTCAGACACATCAATGAGATCCCCCAGCAGCAGCCCTGTCCCAGCAGTGCACTTTGCAGGCAGTAGCTGGGAGGCAGCCACACGCCAACTTACAAGTGGCTACAAACAGAAATAGCACCTCCCTGGAGATCTATATGTGGACCCTAAAGCATCTTAGGAATTAGGTTCCCAGACTCTGAACTTTAGCTGTGCATGGCTGCTGTCTCCATGAAAAGAACTCTTTGCCTCAGCTACAGTTGTCATGGAAACTGCAACTTTTGATTTTCAGATCTTGGGTATACGTGATATTTCAACCATATGTTTCATGCATTTCAGTTCTCTACGTACTCCTTTTTAAAACCAAGAGAAGTAGGAGAAATTGAATGATTGCAACAATCAAGTAAATGCAATGTGCTTTTGAATGTGGAGAAGCATGCTCGCAATCCAGAATCATCACAAATTTAAGCTACTATGAGCACACTTGATCTGGGTCTTGCCTCTGTCCCAAACAGTTCCATTTGTGCCAAGACCACACCTGAAAAATTACATGTTTTCCTGATCAAGCCATGAGATGGGCTTCACCTTGCTCCTTAACACAGCAAGCTGCTTGTGCATTGCTCCTGCATTAACAACGAATGAGAGAGGTTCCAATACCCATCACATGAGGGGTACTGCTGGGCAGAAAAGCAGCTCTCCAATACCCCAACTGGTTTGTCTGTCTCTCTCCAAACTGGGACCAGCATGGTACTTTGCAGCACCTTAAGAAGCACAGTAAATGCAGCCAAGTACACATGCTCTTCTGAAAAATACCCCATATATGATACAAGATTGAGCTATGGTCTTAATTCTAGAAAAATTTAAAATAGCAAAATTCTGCTGAGCTTTAAAAAAAAAACAAAGGCAGTGCAACAGCTCACACACTTGGCATTAAATTCATCATTGCATGTGTTTTCAATTTTCAGCTTTTAAAAAAAGAAAGAACAACAGACCTATTAGAGCTGCTCTATTCCTTCATTATCCAGAAAAATCTGGATAGGCAACCAGAGACAAATAATGCCCACTCTTCCACCACTCAGGGTGCTCAACAGAGAGTCCTTCCTCCATTTGAGCAAAGAACACCCTATTAATATTTCTTCATAAAAAAAAAAATAAAATCAGTTTATAACAAGTTTGCAATCATTTTCTCAGCTATGTTCAATCTCTTCACTTCAGAAGCCAGGCACATAGATAAAAGACCAGTGATTCTAAAAGTTTACATATGAAGAAACAATAATTTAGGAAAATGGAGAATCAGGACAATAGGAATTCTGGCAAGAGCCTTTACAACACTTAACACTGTACTGCAGCTCACACCTTGCCACATTAAACACTAATTCTACTCTCACTATATATATGTGAGCTTTAAAAAAGATGCCCTTTTTTAATTAGTACATTTTCATTAATGAGGCTCAGTTCTAATTAAAATTATATAAATAAACCAGACCCAGAGGACTCTGGTCTTTTGAACTCAAATGCTAATAGGAAGCAATCTCACACTCCTAAATGAAGGCTTTTTTCACTCTAGATTTCTGCCTCCCCACTCCTGAGGATAAGTAAGCAAATGGATCAATCAATGGTGAAGAAAAAGACAAGACAGCAAGTTACTCTGCCATGGGAACAGCTCTTAAAATTCAAAATACATCACTTTCTCCTATTTAAATATAAATGCAGTGTAAAGCAGCTTCTACAGTGAATGACATGTTCTCAGTGTAGAGCTACTACCACAAGGGTTCCCAACCTCTAATGTGTGACAATATCAGCTATGGAACAGAAATACAAGCTACAAACCACGTTTTCTCCAGCTTAAGCACATCACAAACAGAAATCAGAATGCTCAGGCAGGAAAGTAACTGCTGCTCTCCTCTCAAGAAGAAATTAAACTGCAAATATTTTAAGGGAGTCAAACAGCAGAAGTGCCACTTGTCATTTATGAAACCCAAAATGCCTAACTACTTTCTCAAGGAAAAATGGGAAAACAGTTTTCCTTAAGGAAATAAAACAGAAAAAAAAAACCTGTGATAAGTGAGCTGTTTTCTATTTCACTGGACTGTTACATGTTTCCTTTTTAATACTTGTTGTGTTAAATTCTGTTATTTGTTTCATCAACACAATCAGCATGTAATCCATCATTCATCCTTAAACACATTCTATGATATTTATAACTGTTACAACACTAAGAATTATGCAGTTTTCCAAACAAATACTGAATTCATACACATTTCAATATTCTCCAAATGCTACTTAAGACCTTTATAATCTCTGGGTTTTTTTCTCCAAGTTGTTTTCCATAAAGAAATCCTATTAAATCCCTGAGCATCACATGGACAAACCTGAAACTAGCTCAAAAAGAAAAGCTGCAACAGTTGCACAAATATGGCTCCATTCCAGCTCAACTACATTTTAGGACTGAAACTAGAAACTTCACATTATATATATTCACAGTATTTGATAGATGGTAGATGATACATTTTCCTATCAGTAAAACAGATCAGAAAATACTGCAAGTATCAACTCTTCACATGAGTTTGAGGAAGTTTTAGCTATACTTTCATCTTTATACTATAAAAGTTCTGTATTTTGATTTACAAAACTAGTAAAAAAGTCACTATTATCTAGAAAATAAATTTAAACAGAATATTGGTTGATATTTTTAGTTTGGAGATAATATGATAAATTCTCTGCTTTCAATTCCATATAATGCTGCTGTTACCAGAGTTCTATCTACTATTTGATTTCAGTACAAATTGAGAGATGTTGGAGCGTGGCATCTGGGCAACACAGCCAGCACTTCTGCCTTATCTGCAGCTGCTTAGTGCTGCCAATCACCCCCAAACGGGTCAGAAAGGGTAGAACAGAGTAAAAAACAGCCCTGCAAGGCAGGGAGGAGGGTGCTACTGAAACACTGCATGGTATTTTTCTCCACATTTTAAAATGGTTGGTGGAAAAACTAGAGAGGGTGCAGAAGTGCCATAAAAATGATTCAAGGATCAGAAAGCTACCTTACAATGAGAGGCTTAGGGAATTCAATGTGTTCAGTTTTTCAGAGGCTGAGAAGTGAGATGATTACAGGATAAAAGTACTTTCACAGGCAAAAATACCACAGGGTGAGGAGGAGGCCAGTACAGAGAACTCAACAAAAACTAGTAGCTTTAACCCAAGGCCAACCCCATCCAGATTTTAAGAAACTGAGGCCTTATTTAAAAACAGTGAAAGGTTCCAAAGGTCGCTCATAAATGAGCAAAGGGACTGCCTCATTTCTTGATAGCATTTTCAAAGCAAGATCAGATCCCCTTCTGGAAGATACAGATTAGCAAGACTTTTGCTAGGTACCAGCTTGAAATTTAAGTGACAAATGAGAAATAGAAGCTCAGTTTAAGTCTTTAATTACCTTTTGAAGAGGCAAAAGCTATGAATCTGTACAATGATGAACTGTCAGGCAAGTCCTTACATGAAAAGGATGAAGAGTATGCATTAGATGTGGTATTTAAGGCAAGTGGTCTGGTGCATACATAACCTACCAGGCTTCACTGGTTCAGACTAAAGCTCCAATGTCTCATCTGTAACAAAGGCCAGGTGATGTCTGGAGAAGACACAAAAAGGTGAAGCAAACCACCCCATCTTCCTGATGCATGTACCACTGCACACCTACTGCCAGCTTCACAGATAATGACTTTTTAGTTCTGTGATTTTCCCACCCCTAGTTTGTGGAAGCATTTCGACACCCATTACAGGCTGTGGCATTGTGCTCCTCACTTCACTGGTTTGTTTTGCTATTTTTGAAGCTATCAATCAATAGTTCATTTTTGATCATTTCCTACACTTTTATGAGAAGCATTTCTTGCTCACTTTTTCCCATACTACTCAAGATTTACAGCCTTCTTTTATTTCCCAACACATTTTCCCCAAGACTGATGAGCCTTGGTCTACATTCCCTATATGGGAGATGTTTTGTTCCTTTGATTATCCTCAGCAGTTACATCTCTTTTCCAGCTCTGCTATAACCTTTTCCAAGATGAAGGCAAGAAAGGACACC
Organism: Ceyx melanurus; assembly: GCA_024611195.1. NCBI lineage: Eukaryota > Metazoa > Chordata > Aves > Coraciiformes > Alcedinidae > Ceyx > Ceyx melanurus. The sequence goes on along the minus strand of JANHGL010007346.1, from coordinate 2,841 downwards.
ACAGTAGAACTGCTGTATCCAGTGAAAAAAAACCCCAAATTCTCCTGTGGTTCTTCATTAGTTTTTAATAGCTTGCAGCATGCTACACACATTTTTGACCATCTCTTGAAAACTGATGTTTCCATAGAGCTAAATTCTGTAACTTCACTAAGTCCTTCCTCAGTGAGAGCAGCCAATACAGAATCTAACATATATAAACCTGGAATAGTTTTTCTCCAAATCTACGTTTCTATGACAAAACTGAGCTTCATCTGCCATTACCCCATCACCTGGCTGTATGGAGAGATTCTTCCCCTGAATAGCTCCTTATCAAAATCATCCAACTGTCACCCCACAATGCACAATCATCTCTAAAATAGAGAAGTGCTATCACAGGTTCAAACCATGAATTAATGCTCATTAAAAAAAATAATAAAAAAGTAACAATTCTAATTGTAATCCTCTAAAGATTCTGATTTTTTCCAGCTAATTAAGAGGACAGAAATGCTTTTAAAAAAAACCTCACAGATCTCATTCAGCCCTCTCTAAAGTGCTAGAAGGAGCAGGAATCAGATGCAAAGGAGGAGATGCCTGCAGAGGTCACACCATGTGGTTATTTTTTAAAAGCCCACATAATCCCCAACAGTCAGTGACTTAAACTCTACTACTGCAAAACACATTTAAAGCAGTTTCCAAGCAATAGAGCTTTTTTGGTTTTTCTAATAAACACAGATTTCTTCACAGATTTCAGTTTAAAGATAAACATTCATATACACTTCAATAAAATGAAAAAGCATTCCCTGGGTACTACTGAATCCAGTGTGACTGTATTAGAAACTTAAATCTAACTGCAGATGAACTCCAGATCAATCAATTTTACTATTAACAACTGTCTGCTCCTCAAAAGACACCAAACCCCCCAGATTTAAAATTACCCATGTGGCTTTATTAAAGACTGGCAGGACACATGTTTTTTGGGTTCTTTTTTACTGTTGAAACTTTAGCTTAAAAAAATGTTTACTATTTCCTATGCAAAGTAATGTTACAGTGTTGTGACCATACAGTTTCAGTCAGCATCCAGGTAAGACTGTCCTCCCTCAGTGAAAATGCTGTGAAACCAAAATAACAGCAATTTCTCATGTGACAAACAAGAGAACAGCACAATGGCAATAGAACGGGAAGGATATCAAATTCACTGTCTAGCTCCTCTCCCATTTCAGTAAATCTGTGCCCAACATGCCTTCATAATTTCTGTGCAGTACATCTGCTTAGTGCTTTATGTTCTTGTGATAAAACTGCTTTCTGCAAGAGTTTATATTACACGAGAGTGCATCATCCTGAATTCATTTTGTTTCCAACCATTCGTGACATTATTAACCAACTGTTTTTCCTGTGCACTGGAAAGAACAAACATTTTGGATATTTGAAGTTTCAAAATTTGAAACTGTGTGTTTTATAATGGGTTTGTTTGGGGTTTTTTGAGGCCCATTTTTCCGGCATAAATTTCACTACAGTATAATTTTAAAACATGCTTCATACAAACATGTCTACAGTTAAACTATCTGATTTAACATTACATTTATATTGTGTAATTTCCAAAACAGAAGAATCTGTCCAGAGACTGTACATTTAACAGGCTCAGTTTATGCTACTTAGACCTACTGGGTTCCTATTTTTCTGTAAAACCAAGCTTGCAGAGATTCCTGACATCCTTCAGCTGTCTATCCTCACCCATGTGACGTGTAAAAATGCATATTATTGCATATACAGTACCATGTGTTTGAATAACCAGGCTAAATTACCTTAAGGTGCTGTAGGTTGCTCTCAAACTCATGTAACGCATCTTTAGTTCCTCAGAGAGATTTTACAAACACATTTCCAGGTTCTGAAGCAAGTGGCTTATGACAGTGGAGGTAGGTGAACATGTGAGGCTGGAAAGCACCAAAAATTCTGCACTGTTATTCTGACCTTCCTCACTTCCCTGATTTCTAGAACCAGACTTCTAAAAAAATAAATCACCACGAGTCTTTGTGCCATTGTATTATCCCCTCCCCTCTTTTTTTTTCCACAGAGAAGGAAAAGCTCTCTCACTGATAGCAACCCTTATACTTGCAAATTTACCACATTTTTTCTGATTAACAGCAAGGCCTTGCAACACCACCTAACATAGTTATTGGGAGGTAGTAACTAATATGCAGCAGCTTTTAAATTCATCATCTGACAAAGGGGGTAGGAGAGAAGCAATTGTCTTGTCCCTTGTTCTGAGGGACATCCATTTTCTTGGATTTCTCTCACTAATTGAGAAACCTAAAGTTGCACTAACAAGAAGCATGCCAATTAGTTAGCCTGTGATATGTCAAGCAACTGAGCAAGAAGAAAAAACTCTGTATTCACACAGGGGCTACAGAACATCCCTCCTCTCCCCTTACTTTAATCCAGCTCCAGCTGGGGTTTGCTTCCACAAAGCAGGACAAAGGAATCCTGTCTGCAGAGGCCTGCTATCCATCCACACAGATATTCCATTTGCAGTAGCTCATAAGGGATTTTTATAGAAGTACCTGACTGTTCCACAAATTCCAGTAACAGAAATACTGCATCAAGTTTTCCACTTAAACAGCAGGGCTATATATTGTCATTAGAGAAGGAAGATTGTTAAAGTATGACCAATTTCAGCTTTGTGGTTTCAGATCAATATAGCAAGTCTTCAAGGAAGGAAGAAGACCCCCTGAAAGAGTACATTTCATCTTTGCGGGGGGGGGGGGGGGGGGGAAGAAAAAAAAAAAAAAAAAAAAAAAATAAAAATAAAAACACAAGAGGGTTTTTTCCAAAATTTTATGAAATGTTATTATATAAAAAGCCTTT